>JAQGAV010000174.1:0-43153 GCA_034691345.1 Phasmarhabditis papillosa | reverse complement strand
CAATTTTATGAAAATTCAACTATAAAAATCTATTCGAAGATATTCGAATACTTTCCGAATTTCAATGAATGGCGCCCGAGCGTAGCATTCGCAGACCTTTATTTGCAAGCAATTTTTCCGTCGACTATACTTATCCTGCATTACAACTGATAAAAAACTTCCAACATGCTATTTTTCAAAACAAAACACACATTAGCATTACATTAAAAATAAAATATGCAGGAAACCAAATCAGCGCAACCAAATGCCATCAATAGTTATGTACAACATTGTTAGAGTAGTATTAAAAATAAACAATAACTATCTGCACCCGCTAAATTGAAAGTTATTTATTCCGCTAATCAATATATCTTTCACAGTACCTGTTAAATCAATTCGTTCTTTCTTGGACACTGACTATATGACGGAGCGCTTCGTCTTTATTTCAAATCATCTCGCTTTCTGCATTCTTGAATCAGTGAACCATAGCTCATTAGGTCTGAATCCCATTGCACCCAGTACAGACTGTTAATTTTTGAACCTTGGATCTCAAATGAACGGCATCTTTGTCCTTTAAACGTTCTCTTGTTACGCTTATCTCACAAAATACAATTTTATCTTTAAATTCGGGTGCCACAACGGTATTCCAGTTCCTTGCAGTTTTGCGTGCAATTTCAAATTTCGTCTTGGTTGGTAGAAGATAAAAAATACCGCTGCTGCCGAATGACAAGCTCAAAAAAATTAAACTTTTATTTATACGCCGCATATTCATCGACATGTCTGGTATGTTTTTACTATATTGAAACATGAAAGTCATAAAGTAAAATTGCTTTGAAATAAGGACTTTTTCAGGAGGTAAAACCTCTTAAATGTTTGTTTGGATTATATTTTTGTTATTTTTTAGTTTCGTTGAACAGCTTATAGTGAGTAATACGTTTAATTCAGTATAGAACAAAACAAATATAACTTTATAATCATGTTGTTTTACTTTTTTTACTTTAGGAAGATCGAGCATGGTCCTTCTGTGTTTCATTATGTATGAGTTTATTGGGTGGTATGCAGTTGGTATCAATTGAACAGTTGGCAGAAGGTTTAATTCAAATGGTACTCAGTGGACATCTGGGGAAATATCTTGATGGATGCTCCAGAAAAAAAGGTGTTTAAGATTATCTCAAGAAGATATTAAGAATTCTTTTTAGGTATTAAACTATCTGTACCACTTAACAATATAAGCATCCTCGTAGCTGCAGCTTTTTTCATAGGTAGGGATTTTCTCACACAATATAATAATTTCTTAACCATTTAGCATGTTTATCAGTAGATGGAAATTCCGTTCTATTTCCTACTTTTTTGGTTCTTGGAATTATCTCATGTGCGGTCAACAGACTTTTCTTGAACGCAGAAAAGTTCCTAGTTGGCCGCGATTGGGTGGTAATATTGAGCAAAGATAATTTAGCAGGTAGGTATTTATGGTATTTAGCAAAAATATATAAAATTGGTTAAGATTTAAACGCAACTCTAACTGCCCTTGATCAATTGGCAAATGTTATCTCACCACTTATTACCGGTGTGAGTTAAACTATTATTTTATCATTCATAAAACTTTTGTGCATTCTTTAAATACATCGTCGGAGGTAATTTGTTTTAATTTAGGGTTTGGTCTCTTTGTGGGGTCTTCGCACCACCTGTGCAATTTTTGGTGTGTTCAGTTTGCTGTCGATGGGCTCAAAAGCCTTTTTCTTATCTACAATTTATACATCATCAGAGAGATTACATACAAAGGAGAATAAGGGACTTATTGTCAATACCGGTACGCAGAGTAGGGTTCCGGGGCGTGAATGGGACTGCCCGGGTCTGCCCGTCAGCAGAAATTTTTGCCCCAACCAGCGCGGATTTGGTCGATGTTCGAAATACCAATCGCCAAATTCCCTCACCTGTGATGATCTAAACACAGGGTTTGAAACTCTTTTTGTATACTGAAAAATAGCGTATATTTTCGTTTCTGCCATTTTTGATTTTGCCGTACAATCTACAAATTAGGTAGCAAAAAAGGAAAAAGTGGGCAAGTTAAAATATCCTACTTCTGGCATCTAGGACAATTAATCAATTAATTGAAGAAAGGAGATTCAATTAAAAGAAATATTCTTTATTTCAGATGAGGGTTTATCTGAGAAGAATGAGAACAATTCTGGATGTGGTTGTAGGTCTATATTCTCGACTATTACTGGAATTATACACAGCTATTATTCACAAACTGTTTTTACTGCTGCTCTTGGAATGGCACTGCTCTTTATGACAGTGCTCGGCTTTGATGGGGTTAGTAATCAAGACTCTAAAAGAAAGAAGAAATATTATTCCGCCTTCTATCAATTTAAGATCTTCTCATAATATTGTAAAATAGAGAATTTGCACTTTGGTAAAATTCAAGAAAAACAGTGTTATTTCGAGTTTTATTGTTCAATACAGTTACCTCTGTTTGATTTACTCATCCTAGTTTAGTTAGCTGTCGGTTATGGACAATCAATTGGTCTTCCAGAAGCACTACTCGGAGGATTTAGGTATTATAATTGTTTGTAAAAAATGTCTATGATAATACATAATTGTTGTTTACTATTAGTCTTTTACATAGTATATTGTCAGCAAGTAATATTTTTAGATCATTCGGTTCAGCCATGGGTATAGCCGGCGCACTGTCATATGCCTTCTTCGAAAGACGCTTGGGAGTGGGAAAAACAGGACTTCTTGGTTTAATGGTGGGGATATACATATCTATTGAGATAAAAACTAACAAGAAAACAAACAACTCAATTCCATAATGAATTAAAACATATCAACTTACATTACAATTTGCGAATTGAGTTTCATTTTGGGTCGACTGTAAATTGCAAATTTGTATTTTAGTGTCAGCAAATATTTGTTGCGACGGCTGTGGCTTCGGTATGGTTACCAGGTTCACCAATGGATATTAGAGGATATTTTGGTACTCTAACTTTTGATGTAAGTATATAGAATGTTAACCCATTCATAATGTATAATGTTCTAATTTTATTTCAACATAGACTTCTCGAAATACAAATGATAAGTATTTTAAAGTATTTTATTTCCTGTATCACTCGTATCACACAATAATAGTAGATGTCTTCGAGGCAGGGCATCGGCCATTCATTTCGGAATCTACTGAGCAGCGACGGCTCTTTCCAACATTCAATCTTCGAGTGCACGAAACATGGGATTAGTACGCTGCTGGTTTGCAAACCCTTCTGCAGTTACGGGGAGTCGAACCCACAACCTCAGATCCTCATGGATTCAGAGACCGCTGCTCTAACCACCAGTCTAAAGCACCCGCAAATAAAGCACAAACCACTGAAATAAGAGTACTATTCATCTTCGTATGCACGCAGTTAACATTGTTGCGCTTGACGGAACTCCGTTGCAACATCTTTATTTTAGTTTATTTCTTTTTATAGGCATGGTGGTCTGAACTTAAAAACTCGTTTGAAGGCAATATAACTCAACAAGTTGCCTCAAATATAGACTGGAATAGTTTTACCGCCGATGGCAACAGCATGATTAGCATATTCGTATTTCTAATCGGAATTGCATGTGCAAGGTTTGGTAAGTTTCTTTAAGAAATGAACGTACGAACAACAACAACAAAACTACAGGTTTATGGATGGCTGATCTTAGCATAACTCACATAATGCAAGTTGGTGTGCCAGAAATACAGAGAAATACCGTTTTCGGAGTTCATAATGCACTTTGTCAGACATTTTCCGTCTTAAAGGTATGTATAATAAAAAAGAAAACTGTTGAGGAAAAATAAATTGTTTTGTAGTTAACTCACGGAACTAGTAAATATAAATTTGATAAATAATGTAATCTTTAAATTCTCACTGGACAGCTCTGTTGAGACTGTTGCTTAAAGTGATAGAGTTAAAGTTTATAGGGTAAGATTTGTCATACATGGTTGTATTCCTCTTAATCTTAATTATTTTTAGGATCTCTTAGTTATCATTTTGCCTGATCCTAAAACATTTGCCATATGTATATTCATTTCATATGCGTTTGTGGCAACCGGTCACTTATGTTATATCTATTACTATTTCAAGGTAGGTGGTCTCTAACAAACCAGATTTAATTCTATTTCACTTTCTATTATTAGCAGTTCTCTCCTTGCTTTCAGTAAACCCTTTTAGAAGTATTTTCTATAAAAACTATTTTTATTACTTGTTGTATACACTCCCTTTTTAGCGCTACAAGCTGCTACCCACAAACAACAAAGAAATACCCATAAAAGAAAGTATTTCCACAAAAGACAACATTTCCCTCGCCAGTGAAGATACATTTGTTGATTATAGACTATAAATTGTATAATGAACACTTGTTTTATGATTTTAAAACAGACGATTAATTCGATACCTACAATAAAGTTTGTAGAACTAACATACATTAAATAATTTATAGATAAACTACTATTAAGTAACTGAATGTTTTTTTGGGTAGAATCTTACAGTATGCGGCTACCGGGCAAATTTCTTAGATTGATTCACAAGTGTTGAGAATGCAATGTTTTGGTTTGATAATTTTGTTTACTCTATGGTACAATAGGAAATGGTTAATAATAATAATGAGCCTGTCAAATTATACCAGCGGCCTTTGCTTTTTAACCCATAACTGTGTTTACTGCATAAAATTTCGCAAGAAAGATTTGATATATATTCTTATTCACTGTTTGTGAGATTTCTAAATAGCGCATGGTAGAACAATTTCAGCACCAGATGAGCTGCCTCAAAAATCGTGCAAGGTCTGACTTAATTCAAACTCTCCTAATACACTGCATTTAGTAGCATCCAATTACTAGAGGGGTTAGCTCGCTTTTAGTCATTAAGCTTTACGTATGTCCAATGTTACTAAATGTTTGCAAAGGAGTCATGTTACTTGTCCATGTTGTTTTAATTAACTATAACTTCTCTGCCCGGACTCTAACGGAAACAACCTTGTTGTGTGTTTAGAAGGAATTAAAACTTATTATGTTTTGTAAAAGTTGAGCCTATTTATCTATAATATAAAATCCAGACACTATATTATTCATTGAGAAAACTAGGATATTTTGCTTTTCAGCAAGGCAACAAACGCTTTATACATGAATGTGAACCGCTTAGTTCCCGGTTTATTGGAGGAGGCCTAAATACTGCGGTGACCACAAATTGAATTTGGGATCCCAGGGTGGCGAACAACGCAATTTTTCTACTTAGGTTGTCGACTAAAAATGAATAAGTTTCCAAGTAGCTAGACAACCAATTTCAAGTTTAGTCTCTTCACTGTTTTGAAAAATTTACTTTTTTTTAAAATTTTAAGTCTTAACGTTAAATCACTCTTCAAACGACCCTATTAACGTCGTTTCAATTACGGGGACATTTCAAAATACAGGTTGCATTGACAATTCGATACGCGATTGTTAATTTTAACATCCCTAATTTAGGAAACAAGCGGGTAAATTCATTTTTAGACTGTATATTTCCACATATTATTTTGTCTATCTACGTAGTTTGTATTAGCCCTAAACTAATCGCATGCCGAGATTATCCCGGTTCGTTGTGCCTGAACCTCTTCAATCTTCCTATTACAACGTGCGACAAATACATCTATATTCTTAAAATAATATCCACTACCGACAAGAATCGATATGTCATTAGATTTCTTGAACGGGCAACTTTTTAGCATTTGCTATAGGCAGCTTTCACCTCTGATCTCGAAAAGCCGTCACCGCACATCTCGTTAACAGATTCAAGGTCGATGCCGGCGGCGAGGTTGCGCGATGGCGGCGTCACATTTATCTATGAACTATCAAAGCAGACCTGCAAACAACGCGTGTATCCTCTCTCTCAGTTTGATATAATCTTCGTTTCACTTCTTGCTTTGCCATCGAGATTGCAATGGCTGGATAACTGGGGGGTTGTTGAGGGTTGCTGGCATGAGATGCCTGCGGCTAAATAGACGCGCAACCTGCTTAGACCCATTTGATTGATGATATAACAGGGCTGGTTTTGCAGTAATGGGATAACAACATATATATGGAAGGCCAATGGCACTGTGGCTTTAGATTAATTGTTACTCACAACATACCCATATATGCTTGTTGCAATCTTCTTTCCAACAAGAAACAACTATATTTAAAGACTTTACCACAATTTCAGAGTAACTGATTCTAAAGTAACTTTAGAAACGGGAAACCGCTTTCTATATTGTTCCTTGTTACACCATTTTTAGCGCTAAACGTTTAGTTATAAATATTGCATTAGTCCCATTGTATTGGCCAGTTTGATTTTATGCATGAGTGTCGGTCACAATTGTTTCCTCTATACAACTATATTTGACCTGATTTCTATTCAGATACTCAAAAATATTATTTATTTCTGAATTATGAAAGTCTGTCATGATATATATCAAACATCTTTGACTATTAATTCTTACTGGTTTCCAGAACGTATATTTTCAATTTTGTAGTAAAACATAAGTGTTATTCATTAGACTTGCTTAGTTCTAGAAAGTGCAGTTTTGAACATAGTCGTTCTTCAGTTGTTTTATGTCAACCCGCGATACTTGGGATAAAGCCTCTTTTGTCCTTGAACTCATGAATGCAAAATCAAGAGACAAGGCGCTTGAGATAATCGTTTGTGGGAAGTTTCTGCTTGTCTCATATGCACGAGGACTAGCTTGTGCTTGTGAGAACAGCCCACGTAATACTGAACCTACTCATTTTTGCACGATTATGACACCTTCTGTAAGAATGAAATATGCATATTTGAAGATGTTATAGCCAGAATGGTCAGTTATCTCGGGAACATTGTCCATAGTCCGAATCTAAACTGGCACCATTTTGAGTTGTTCGTTAAACATGAACTCTAATGGATTGTCTTTAATTAGTTTGATAAACATTCCCCTTGGTCTGAAATTGTCATCAAAATTCTTCAATGAAAATATCATATATACTTTCATTGGAATAATAAAATCTAGAGCCATTCACCCTGAACCTAACAAGAAGCGATTATTGCAGTGAATAGTCGTAATTGGAGAAACCTTACTAACATTGTGAACTAGATAAAAGGTTGTTACAGCAAACTTTAACTTCCTCCACTATAATATTACTCTTTATTCATAATACATAGAAAACTTAACCATCAAGCATTCAGCCCTACTGTAGATACACTTTCAAACTGATGTCATGAAAACACTTGCGGTATTCTTGTTTTTATCAACTTTGTTGGTGGTTTGACTCCGAAAGACTCTTGAAATCGGAGGTTGCTACGTAGTGTATTTTGGTTTTATTTCTATAAATAATGCTATAGGAATAAGAAATAGTTTGCATTTTACTTGTAATATTAAATATTTTAAAATGTTACCTTTGTATTTGCTAGTTTGCAACGAACTCATTGTGAACTTTAGAATGAAAACCGTGACGCAACAGAATTGAATATTCATAACAAATATTTGTTATTCGTTCCTCAACAGACTGTTCACAACTAACAGCATTTCCAATTTTTTCTTCTTCTGAAACTTAAAATAATTTGCACCTGGATGAATTTGTTTACTCTAACATATCGTTAATTTTAAAGTAGATCGCATCACTTTCTAAATTTAAACATAATTATAGATCTAATTCTAAAACACCAAATTAACGCCTATAATTTCACAAAAATAACAAGTTGTGATGTTATATTTAAAAACTATATTGTCCGATTCGAGAGTATTGCTGCAGTCTTCAGAAGAATCTCGCTGAAAAATCTTCCAAAATTTTGAAAACATGCAAAACTACACAAAAGTAGGCAAGTAACACTCCGTTATTGTTCTTGAATCGGACTATAGCATTCCTTGACGGTTTAGTGGTTGCTTTCGTTAGTTGGCATTTAAAATGTGCTTGTGAACTTTATTAATATTGCAAATTATAACTAGATATATCATTAAGATTGCATAACATTTACAATTCTTTGACTAAAAAGCAAAGTTCTCATTTGTTACGTAGGTTATAACTAAAGGCTATTATCGAGCATGCACGGAATGCTGCACAAGTTCACCCGTTGACGCTATTCCCTCCAGTTAGCTAAGAAAAGGTACAAAAAGCCTATTTCGGAGCGAACTAATCAAACCCAGCTGCTTGTTTTTCAGAAGTATTAATATGTGATATATTAATACCGCGCAATAATTACGTAGCAGTTGAATATAACATTTAATATTCTATTTATTTAGTTGAGTAAGACATTAGCATCAACAGTGTTTTCTATAGGCATTAAGAAGGTTGACTCACTCTTCTAAAACATTTCGCATTTGCTTTAGATTTGTATTGATACCTTTGATTATAGGTTAATCCTAATTTTAAATATAAATCCACACAACTACAATACAATACATCCTAATGCATGTTTTTTTTTGCTCTTAGCTTATTAATATAGAAAAGTAGATGTTGACATAGTAATATAATTCTCATAAATTGGTATAACATCCATGGAGCAAGTTATCTTTTATCTCATTTAGCTCTGTTCAAAATTATTTAACTATTCCGGAATGCTAGACTAATGCAAGGCTTCGAACCAATTACAAATATATTTCGCTAACTCAGTACATTCGAAAAAGCTTTTTATGATGACAATTGCATTGGTAAAATTAAACCAATATGAACTGCAAATTCTAAAACAATGAGTAAATAATCTGTTTGTATTTACACATTCAAAAACATATCAACCAAACACTCTTATAAGTGAACACAACCGTTTTTGAACATTGATCTGGAGTAACAGAAAGAGAAATACATAAAGTAAGGACAGTTCAGTTTGGACTTTACTCTCTTTCTATTAAAATGATTTCATTTAATTTTTGTTAGCCGTTAAGGGTAATTGCCGGTCGTGTACTTATAGTTATAGAAAGACAGAGTATTTTTAATGCAGACTCGCCCCGCCCAGTTGCCATTGAAAGTCATTTGCAACACACTTCCTAGGAAGTTTTACGATTCAAATATGAAATCCAATATTTTAAAGTTTTGCAGACAACTAATGAGGTGATACTAGAACACAAACTGGTTGTGATCAGAGTACAAATAGTATATTATGTAGCAAACAGTATAGTAAACCCCTGATCTTTTGCTATTTATTGCAATATACAGTATATATAATTACTCTTAGCAAACAAATATTGTTGCTGCTCCGGGTTACCTAGGCATTTTCCGTGAGAAAAGGAACAAAAACAGGGCCAGCTGCGTGCAGCACGTGTGATAGGTATCTCTCCAATAACATACAGAAAATGTGGGAACAAAAAGTTCGCCCACTTATTCAACCTTCCTTTTTCTAAAGTTGTCTTCCACTTTTCTCAAACTTTTGCATATGGTAAATGTTTAAATATTATACACTTCAATTCTTTTGTATATAACTTTTATTGTCTTGCTTATACTACTACATTATACTTAATACTTAAATATTACAACTGTATTAACTTTTTCTCGTCCGAAATACCAATTATTGTTTTATTTCTTCGTGTAAATTGCTATTTTTATTAGCTTGATAATTTGCAGATTCCATTATGGATCACACTACCATGTTTCAAGTTCATTCATGGATAAAATCTAAGAAAAGACTTTTTCAAGTGAGTTTGGCCAATATATTTACAAAAAGAGACCATTACAACATTGTAATATAAATAAGTTACTACGTAACATGTTAACATAAATTTAATATATTTTATCCGTTTAGAGTCGTGTTATTCTTTGTCTAATTGCCTTCTTTAATATGAGCAACAGTACCGTTTTGGCTCTGGACCTTTTTGGTGCTGAGACACTCCTTTCGGCCGGTCTGATTGTCCTTATTGTTGCCGTTACGGCCACTTCATTTGCTGCTGTTCATGTGGCAAAACCAATGCTTTTTATTCCAAATGTGGCAACAAAGGTTTGTTTTAAAGTTTTTACAAACTCCAATTGCGGAGTTTTGTTCTTTATAAATAGAATGAATTCTTAACATGCAATCTACATACACATTTTGGTTGCAACTGCTCTCAACCCTTCAAATATGATTCGAGCCCGAATATGAATGCACTTGAGTGGGCGAACTCTATGCGGGTGCCCGTAATTGCACGAACTTTTTGCATTTCCGCAATTTTGGGCGATTTTCGTGGAGTTTGTATTGTTCGACCACCCAGTGAATGAAAAGAGCGCGGTGTTAGAAAAAAATGAATGCCTACTGACCAAGAGAACAAAATCGCTTAGGGATCTAGACGAATAAATTGATTCTCCTAACTTTCAGGTCTCATTTTCATCTGGTGCTCTCTTCTACGGTCTACAGTTGGCAGAGAGCTCGGAAACACATTCGACCTTCTATTTTGTGTGGCTAATGTCAATTGTGGTGTTCTTCATCTGGGAAATCCAGCTGATGTTCAGTGTTGCATTTGAGATGATAAAACAAATAACATCTGGAGAATACTCAAAGCCACCTCCAACTTATCACGAGGTACGTACATTCTTATATAATCAGTTATAATATGTACATATTCTTATTATTCATGTTTATTTATTGCTTTTCAGGCGATTAACAATATTGAAGAGCCTCCAACTTATGAAATAGCCATTCGTCGTATGCAATTGGAATCTCTTGATATCGAAGCTCTTCCCAAAGTACATCCGAATCCCAGTATCGCTTAAAGTTATGTTAACTTATGACTTTCATTCTCAGTCTATTTTTTTGCGCGTATTTTAGTTTAAGGTAGTTTTTATCATTCTATCTGAACATATCCACATTTCAGTGGAAGCTGTGAACTTGTATGTATAATTTGTTTGTACATAAGTACACGGGTGATTATTATCAAAGATCTCAGTTTATTAGATTTCAATAAATACACAAGTTTTAAATGTTTGCTATTATTTTTAAACAAGTATTTTAATTTGGTTCAAGTTTCGAACGGAGAAGTTCATACAGTCGCCCTGTGCGATAAATCAGTTAGCCGTTTCGCACTGGTTTTCTAACACCTTGATGGTCATTATTATTAATAATCGTTTAAATCAAACACTAAAAGATCGCCGGCTACAGCGCGTTGTGATGTTATTTGAAAGAACAGACCTGTGGACAATTATTTTGCCACTGAAAATCTACTGCGATCGTTTTGCAGTACGTCATCGCAGGCAGAGTTCGGCTGGTCTCAGAGTCAGCGGGAATTTCTATCTCTTTTTCTCGAAACAACTTCTAATCAACAAACAATATATATATATATATATATAACATATTGTTATAACATAGTGTTAAAGGTAGAATAACTAGTATTCCATATTCCACTGGGATTCCTTTTATAATAATTTATCTGAATATCATAAGTTGAGAATGTTCACAATAAGCTAGACATAGGAAAAGGGTGAACATTTGGGAAATATGAAGTATAAGGTTTAGCCACTAATAATCCTAAAGTAATAATAAATAACGTGATTCTAATATTCGTATTGATAATCCTGCATTCTGGTTACATTTTGTCCTTCGATCTTCTCGTAAGCTTCTACTCCAATGGTGGAAGTCGGTTGTTCTTGTATCTGCAAAGAAATGAGTTACAGGGGGATGGAGGTGTTGTGATAAATGTTTGTTCTCTTGATAGATAATGTTGAAATTATGACCTTTAGTCTAAATCAAGAAATCAAGAGCTAAGCTTCAGGGGGATGCTAAGTAAAAAAGAATGTACTTTCGATGATAAAAAAACTTAATTCACAATTTTCCTCATTTTTAAAAAACACCGCTGCTTTTCAGCAGACTGCGCTGAATTGATACCGACTATAAATGAACATTATATTGTTTAGAAACTGTGTCGCAAAAATTCTTGTTGGATTAGTGACAAGTCTTTTAGAATTAAAAGTATTTTAGTGTTAGACTCAACAATTTATAATTTTTAATCTTATTAGATTTGTTTTTTAATCGATTTATCTATTTTAACCTACTTCTCGGCGGGGAATTGCAGGTGGATCACGTAATAGGAACATCAATGGAGCATATGCAAAGTTTATTATTGCAATAATGTACATCATTCTAAAGGAAAACTAATTATGCTCAAATTTGAGAAGTATATCTATCTCTCTGGTTTGACTACAACCAAAAACTGATCTATTTGTTGGAATGTATTTATTAGATAAGGGACAACGGGTCCTTCAAAGTTCTCATTTTCGATTTTAAGTATTTAAATTAAGATCTCTTACGTTGGGAATCCTACTGAGCGTACAAGTGGTCCGGAGAAGAAGGGTCCAAGTGCAAAAGCAAAACAGAATGCAGCATCAGCAATAGCATAAATAGAGCCATATACACCCACGTGTCTCAGATCCACCAAGTGTCCCATAAGAGGAAACATCGAGGCGTCAATCATTCCTGAATTAGTTTACAACATAATAGTTTATGTAATTTGTTAGTAAACCATTTACATTATACGTATTGTAAATGAGTAGTTCATATATTTTCTAATTCAAGAGTAATAGTGAAGTGTTACTCGCGTATTTTGTGCTATTTTTCGTATATTTTCGTTTTTCCAAAACCTTTAGAATCACTTTCAACTAGAATCCTTTTTAACACTTTATTTTTACTCTCGAATCGGACTACAGTACTATCACTTATTATAGCTGTGTTTTTCAATAAACATGCTTACAAATATTACGTTAGCTTCAACACGATTTTCATATGTAATTATATTTGTTTCTTTACAGTATGTTCACTAACCAATACTGAATCCCATGAAAAAGTGTGGACATATAAGACCACCCACAGAGTGAGCTGAAGGAATGGCCAGAAGACAAAATCCAATAACAATTAAACCAATAAAAGCCGAAAGCCAACTGTAAACAATTTTTGCACACAATATAGTTAAAATCAATGTACCGTCCCATACGATGAGCCAGTGGTCCAAATATATTAGTCCCGATAAGGTAAGATATAGAAGCCGGCAGAAAGGCCGCACCGCGCTCAAAACTATTTGCTCCCCAGGACTCCATCATCCAAAGAGGTAGAGAAGGTTCCAGCATGGCAATTCCAAGATTACCGATAGTGATTGCACCTAAAAATAAAGTAATTTGCAAACACTTTTTCTTTGTTATATATAATTAGGGTGTAGTGTTTTTCAATAGTAAAGGGATGGTGTCTACTACCTTATGAGAAAGTTGTAAATATAGCAAACCTCAGTAAATTGATGCGAAGTGAACTATTCATTATTTAATACGGTTTCTTTACTGTTGAATTAAACTTTATAAACTTGACAAAAAATATTGTTTATAATAGAGATCAGAAAATCGGTTTTGTAAAACAACACTGTTTTGCTTTACAAGTATAATTAGCTAATCGGTTATGCTCGTTTATTTATCCCACCAATTTCAATAAATGTAATAGTTTACCTGCTCCAATAAGAATGTAAGGATCTTTAATGAGTTGTTTGATTGTTGAGCCTTCTGGCTCTCCTCTTGATATTTTTGGTTGAAGAACGGCAAATTGAAGGGCTGAAGTTATTGTCAAATAGATGCAAGATTTTTGCAACCTACATCCATCGAATAAAGCCAGCATTGCTAGAAGAATAAATGGTAGTTCTTTTCCAGACCATTGGTAAAGAATTCCACCATAAGGAGGTCCAACCAAAACTCCGAGAGCCAGACCACCCAGTGCGATACCCATTGCACTACCGCGTTCAGCATCATCTGGATACGCTTGTGCAAGCATTCCCATACCTGTGAAGGATTCGGTAAGGAAAAAACAAAAATCTTCTATATATTCTACTATAACCAGAAAACTTGTGTGAATTACCAATATATAATCTGTTTTAATATCTAGATGTTTCTTGTCGTGCCGCAGTCAACGGCTTGTCCTCCAAAAGACAAAATTGTTTTTTTCACTTATACCTAGGAAGTCCGCTATTGCTGCACGTTAACTACACACGGAGGGTGCAGTCTAAGCTTTTAAATGAACTATAATTCTCCAGAAATAGCATTCCTTATTTGCAACCTCACCTGAAGTACTGGTACAGGCAGATCCAATACCCTGCATGGCTCTTGCAAACCATAGAGTACCATAGGATTCACCAAATGCAAAAAGTATGGTTGACAGAAACATTATCACAAAACCACCGAACATTGGCAGAGTATATCCAATTCTAAATCCCATATCATGAAACTTCTCTCAATAAGTTTAAGTTGGGATTATTTATTCTAAAATAATTTATTTCGTACCTGTTAGTAAGAGGACCTATCCATGGGTTAGCAAATAGCTGAATGAGTGCTTTTGAACCGAACATTACTCCAACCATGATGTTTTCCTGTGCAACAACATTATGTCTTTGTGCCGCACTTATAACAGGTGTAGTTTCTATATCACTGTTACTAGATTCACCTTCTGGTCGCATACGTGGTCTGAAACGTTACAAAAGTATTAATAACCACATGTTCAAATGAAGAAGTATTGTTTTTCACCATTTGTGAAGTCTCGATCTCTCTCGATGTTCAAAATATTTTTAAGTGGGGTTTCGGATCGGCCCGAGCAGATCCATTCCCATCCCTTTTTCCAACAAATCGATACCTTTCAGTGCCACTTTTTGGTTCTAAGGGTCCGGCAGTACTTCTTTGTCTGTTCTTATCTTTAGGACGTGATTTAGATTTTGCTAAATATAGTATTGTTTAGGATACAAGTAGTGAAATTACCATTTTTGTTTTTAGGCCCGAAAAATGGGTTTTCATCCCAATTGATATTGTCATTATTGGCCATAGGAAGATCCCAACTATCGTCGTCCCATGTTACCTGAATGTATTATAATCGTCAATATAAATAAGTATCTACTCCACTACCTCTCGCTTCATGCGTTCCTCCACATGCATATAAGCAGCACTGTCATTTGGATGGTTCAATTTCATAAGATATTCCGGAATAATTGGCACTGCAATAAAACATTTTATACTGTAAATATTAATCAGGTCATGGGCCCGGGCCTGACCTCAATAAAATTTACTTTTTTAATATTAATTGACCGGAACTTACCTATGGTAGTTAGTAGCATATTGTCGAGAAATAAAGCTACATATACTATTAACAGAAGGATTTTGCGGTTACCGCGATATTGGTCTATTACCTGCATAAAACCCATGTTCTGAAATCACTAAGTTAACAAAGCATTGATGAGAAAAACAAAAAATATAAGTAGTAAGATATCTCGAATTTCCAAATCGTCTCTAAATTGTTAGACTTCAAATAAGATTATACCGAATCAAATAACCAGAAAATATATTAATTTCAAGTATTATATAGAATTTCGGATATAATAATCATCATCGGCAGACAATGTGTGTTCTTGACAGATTTGAATTCGTGGAAAAATGCTGAGAGCTGCAACTGACAACCTTAGGTGAATGTATGTAAAACTTGTAAACTGATTCACCGTAACTAAAAAGTAAACTCTCATAGGTACTGGCTTTTGTTTATAAATGTAAGTATGGAATCAGGGATTCAGGTACTCATGTTAAACATAAATGTCATGCGATAACACTACTAAATATTTAGAACACACGGAATTAGTAAAGACCAAGATTTAAGAGAGCTAGAAGGCAATGATGTGGCTACCCTAAACAACTGATTCTGCACTCAGCACTAGATAGTTATTTGTATATTCTAAATTAAACAGGTTATTCATTTTAAGCCTTTTGTATTTTACCTAATAAGCATGGGTCAGAAACTAATGCTTCTACTCAGAGGCTTCACTCTATAACTGATGTATTAACACTTTAAACTACAAAAATTAAAATAGTTGAACCTTCTAAGAAAATTCGCAACATTGTCTAATATCTGTATTGAATATTTAAATAAAAGCGAATTATGCTAAAGTCTTCAATGGAGTAATCGGGAATAGAAAGAAATTACGGTGGTTCTTTTTTTGCACGTTGTACTCTAACTAGCATAAGTCGGCTCTCATACTTTATAGTGCAAAATATTATTTGAGAGACTCTATAAGACCCAGCTAGCTTTTCAGATATGTGTGAATATACTAATTAAGAATTTTGAATCGGTAAGTCAGCAGATTCGGAGTGCAATTGATTTCTTACTGAAAATGAACAAAAACTTCCACAAACACTTTTCGCCTACAAGATTTAAGAATAAATTTAACGTTTGGAAGTGAAGTTTGTAAACTTTGTAAGTTAACAAAAGCCTGAACTACGAGAAACTACAAATTCAATCACATTTTCTTCTCATATACACCTAGTCGAGACCCTTATGTTATAAAAAAGTTATAGTTTCCTGTTTTCTCATACAATGCAACTTTTTCTGCACTAACTATTGTCATCATGAATGTACTCGGATTTTTAACGTGGAGAGGGATTTCTGAGAATATCATAAGATACGCCTCATTGAACATTGGTGTGGGGTTAAATGCTTGGAACTGCAATAATGCATGCAATCCGAGAGTAAAGCGTAAAACATTACCACATCATGGTGGAGGACCATTTCGAGCCATTTTGAAACCAATTGCACAAGCTAATTCAAATGCATACTCATAAACTGTGTGGGCTGTCTTTGAATGGATATTCCTTCTAAGCTGCTGAAATATTCACACGGCGCTTACTTTCTCACCATCGCGCTGAGCGCTAATATCTAGCAGGTAATATGATAGTTGGGCGATAATAAGCACCCGCAGAACAAGCCTTAATATTAATATTTCATGAGGTAGGTTTTGTTGAGATTCGTTGATAAATAAGATTTTTTAAATAAGAAAATGAGTATCTGCGATAATGGACTGGGTGAATTCGATATGTATAGTTATGAAATATCAGGAACAAGTTCAGGTTACTGTAATGTTGTGTATCAGCTTCTCAGTGCTCAGATAGCGCTTCGAACACCAATTCCACTACTAAAAACAACATTATGTGGGAAAGACATTCGGTTGCTAAGCAAAGACTCAAAAATAATGGAAAGAAATTAGGTCATTCACAGTAAAATAGCATTTACATTCAGTATTTCTAAAACCAACTAACGCAGTCTGGAGTAAATTGAGGAACTTTGTAATCCATATTCATGGAGACTAACAGAAAGCTTTAGTCGCGTTTAGTGACTCGGGTAATCGGCTGTAAGGGTGCTTCAGACAAATGAGCTGATGCATGCTAGACCTAGCCCTCCTAGAATCTAAGAATGCTCTTATAGTCTTGGTCATATGATGCTTTGAACCCTGTGGGTTGACCATCTCTATTAAACATTTTATTTTCAGAAACTTTAGAAGAGTTCTGATATAGCACACAATATGACAAAATTGTTCTGTAGTAGTGTTTCTTGAAATAATTATAGTTTTACTCTGCGAGAATGGATAAATATTATCCGCGGATGTGTTAGTGGATTGTGCATTGGGCTTGCAAGGTGGCTGGTTCTCTTTGAAGAATTGACCATTTCCGTTTGACGTTTTTCAAATGAATTAATGTCTTGGAAGGAATGCAGAAATATATTTAGCTATTAACGCGAACGCCGAATATTCTCTTAATATTTCTTCTATTACTCAGTTTGTATTTAAATGACAACTTGCATAGAAGGTCGAGTATTATATAAACTTCTTCTGAACAATCATTCAGAAATACTATTGTAGTTATTAATTTGTATTAACAAAAAAAAATCGGATAGTTAGAACAAAAATTCGGTTTCGAAAGAAATGGTACTTGCAATCAATTTTTTAAGTTTAGGGCATATCGGCATTGTTCTTTCTGTAAATTGAAATAGGTAAGAAAATAGGAACGGTAATGTAGCATTCGTGAAGTTTTGTCGACTAATCTAGGCAGTTTGCATTTCTCAGTGGTCCCATTTGAGCAAGATTATTAGGTATAATAACAGGATGCGGGGTCCGTTTCTTTATGGCCGTTGAGACAAATGTGACACACCACAAAGTATATACTCCTTATGACTATTTATTGCACATAACTTAGAGTTCCAGAAGAAAACATTAAACAAAGTTGATTGAACATTTGATGGGAACAGCTCAACAAACGGGATAATATTGTCATAGCCATTGTCCAGTATCTATTGTGAATCTAGTTGATTAAACGAGAAATGAGATTATATTGACCAAAAAATTTAACCAACAGATAGCAACCTTACTACATTTACAATTGTTGATGTAGTCGACGGCAGCTCTTCATGTTAGACGGTGTACTTTCCTGTGGCAACATCCAACACCAGCGACGTCAAAAGTTTGAAACTGAATTTGCTCTCTTTATGTATTTCTTTCATTTTTCTTTTGCAAATTCCACCTATAGTTTAGTGTAATGGCATTGAAACGAAAACTATAACGACGGTACATATACTACTAAGTGAACCAAACGTATATAAAGATTTTCTGGAGTATTATACTGTCAACCACGTACTTTGACAAACAAACTTATACTATACTACTTATTTTGCCAATATATGAATACTGAGGGCTTCTGGTGTATTAAACGCTTGCAAAAAGCATTAATCACAGTTTAACACATGTTTTTATAAACAGAACTGTTTACTACAGTAGTATTTACATACAGCGGGACATAAAGCGCTACACTCTATCCAACAGGAAAGGACATAGGACGTCAATATATGGTTGAAGACTGAAATAATGAATTCATGGAAACTAATTATGAAAAAGAGATAGAAAAATAGAATATGGAAGGAATGAGACAACTAAATGTCCAGCTCTTCACAATATCAGATGGACTATACAAAAACTTATTATAGTAGCATTGCTAATGAAATTTGCATTATTGTTAGCTTCACTAACCGTTCCCTCCGTTTATGAGAAACTGTTTGTTGTTTATATTCATGTACATAACATATACTATTATGAAATAGTTTCTATGAACATAAATATATAAATTTGTTTTCAGACACATTGACCTGTTTCTCTAAACTGTCTCTACTAAAAAGCGATAAGGCTAGTGGTCTGTTTTGCAAATTACACTAGCTAAACAACCAAATATGTCCATCATAATTTTAGAGGCCCATATATTCTTGTCTGATATATAAGAGACTTTCTTGCATCTTACTTTATCTATCTATTTCTAGCAATACATTGTCCTGCAAGTGTTACTATGAACCCTCTATTGCATGGCGTTGTTGCTTCGCGCCTTTCCTGTATCAACAGTTATTGATGTAAACACGTTAAGTTCACGTGGGGTCATAATTAATTGTGACTTATTAACTAGTTTGTTGTCTTGTTGTCGTTTGTTGCAATATCGCGGGATCAAAGTCGACTATCATGAAGGCTCGCCACACAGTTTTTTACATTTGGAATATGATAATTTTTAAAGAATTTTGAGTTTTTTAAGATTGTTTCCTATTTTTTATATTATTTTGCAATTTCTGAGAGTCATAAGTCTGATAGATTTTAAAGTCCTAGACTTTTGATCAAACAAAAACTTTTATCAATTTGTTGTTTAAACTTATAAACTAAGGAGAATTATTATTTTGTCTTCTTTATTATGACCGCTGTTCTAGTTTTATTATTTTTCTATCTTTCATTATCTCACGTTGGTGCAACTCAACAACTGTCGATCTGACTAATCCCGCTAACTTTAAATTATTATTTAAGTCAAAAACTCATTTTAGTCAATAATATCGTACATTTCAGTGCATGTTTGTCGGCATTCTAGCAGCTTCACTATTTCCCTTTATTTATTTATTCTACAGGTAATCTTTGTATTTACTATATTTATTTAGTCTGCTTGAAAGTGATAGTGATATCAAACTTAGATAACAACTAGCTTTTACAATTAAGGAACTATATTAAAATTCGAAAATATTTTTGTAATTAAAAACAATAAAGAAACTAAAAAGCATCAAAATATTACTTTAGGAGAAAAAACGAGTACACCAAACTTATTAACCGCGGATTCCCTGTAGTGGAACCAGTGCACTGGCTGAGAGGCAGTTTAAACTTTTTCCTGTCATCCACAGCATTTTCTGACTATGGGGTCGTAAGCAAGACGCTAGGAACGACATACGGTGCTATGCATGGGAGCTATCCTTCTATTGTAACCAGTGATGTTGACTTAATTCATGCCATTTCGACTACTCATTACGATCATTTCCACTGTAAAGTGGTAGGTTTACAGAATATTTTGGTGGGATGTGTAGCTAATTTAAAATAGTTCTTTGGCTCAGAACTTAAGAAGAGTTTTGGAAACCCAGCGAAATGCCGTCCTACACAATAGATCATATTAAAGTCGAATTAAAAAGTTAAGAGACCGTGTGATAACATTTAGTTGCTAATTTTCCCTTCAATGTTTGCTAAATAAGCAGCATACTCATAAAAATACGCAAAAGGTACGGTCGCTCTACACTTTAATATCCCTAGTAACTCATGAGCAAGCCCGAAAAAAATAGAATATGCGTTGAAAGGTGTACAATTCTCCAACCAGAGATTAGCTAAAGTTGATAGTTATTCTGATTTTAGGTGCCTCCACTAGATCCAGATCCGCTCTCTAGTAGCACTGTTCACATGTTCAATGCAAGTGGAGAACGATGGAAACGGATGCGAGCAATTACCAGCCAAGCTATTTCGGCGAGAAATTTAAAAGATGTAAGGATTAAATTATGTAGTAGGATAAGAATATAACAACACCAAAACCAGATTATATTTTATAACAGTACTTAATCAGTTTACTTCAGTTATATCCAACTATTATGGAGTCAATAGACAGCTTTATACAATTCCTCACCAATCAGAAAACTGGCCAACTGATGAATGAAAATTTTCATAAGTCAGTTTTTTAAAAGTTTTTTCCCTAAAAATTAAATTTTATTTATTGATTTGTTTGTTTTTAGAATATTTCAAAACCATACCTCAGATGTGCTGGCTCGTTGTGCATTTGGTCAGAATTCATCTATGCATGGTCGGAACTTGTATCACCAAATATTCTCTAAAGCATTCGGAGGCTACCTAACAATTGACTCATTCTGCTGGACATCCGTATCGTGTAGGTTACAAACAAACAAAAATTCTCAGAATTCGGATAAAATATATTTTCTTCTTCAATCACTTCTTCAATCAGTTGAACCAGGCGACCTGCAGCTGTCTTCTTCTAACTTCTTCTATTTTTAAAATTTGCAAAATACTAAACTAATTTAACATATGTTATAGTAATATTATATTAATATTACTTATTATAGGGTCATTACCACCTCTGGCGTTTCTCATACAGCGTTTCTTAGATCTGACCGATTTCATCAAGGAATTCTGCTACAAGAACAAGAACCCCGTGCAAGAGTTCTCAGAACTACTTTGTAGTTATCGAGCTAAGAGAGTGGCTAATGAGCAGAAATACGACTTTTTACAGTATTTTAAAAATGCAGAAGATCCGTCGTTTAACGGTTATCGTGCTGAGAGTACCACAGGTGTCGTGGATGTTAGCTCGCTGAGGATCAATAAAAAGATGAACCCAGGTGTGAGTTAAAAACCGCAGAATATAATTGTTTTAACTGTTTTTAAGACTACAGTATTAACAAACTTTATTTGAATTTAAATCTTTATTCGTTTTAGGAAATTATCGCTCAATGTCGCTTTATTTCAATTGCTGGATTTGATACTACTGCCAATACACTTGCATTTTGCTGTGATCTACTTGCTAAAAACCCGGAAATACAGGTCAGGAAAAGTTTAGGAACATTTCTTTATGAGTATAGTTATGAACTCCGATTTTAGAAAGATATAAAAAGATTGTAAGCTTTATTTTCAGGAAGAGTTGTATAAAGAAATAAGTTCGGTAGATTCATTTGATTTTAACAATGTCCTTTCACTACCTCTATTGCACAACTGTATATTTGAAACTCTACGTTTGTATCCACATGCTTCTCCGTAAGTATTAGTTCCGAAAGTAGTTATTTCCCAGAAAATACAAGTATATAAAGGGAACCAGACTGCTGGAACTTCAAAAATGTTCGCTAAGTTTTATTTTTGATAAATGTTTAATTGAACTGAAATTAAGTATAATGCGACAATTTGAATGTTTATTTTAGGCTACAGCACCGAAAATGCATGTCATCAATAACGATTAATAACTATGATATTCAAGAAGGAGTTTGTATATTCATAGATTCCTGGAGTTGCCATCATGATGCAAGTGTTTGGGGTGAAGATGTTGAGAAGTTCATTCCTCAGAGGTACCTGCTTTTATATTTAGAAAAACTATATTCAGAAGATTATAAGTATAAAATTAGTTTTATTCTTACTTAAGGTTTGACAGTCTAAACGACAGACAACGTCGTGCCTTCATGCCGTTTGGTGTTGGTCCAAGGCAGTGCGTCGGCATGCGCTTTGCTCTACTTGAGATAAAAGCTACACTTTGTCGAGTAATGCAGAAGTATAGGATAAATACCAAGGATCCAGAGGAAAAGGTAACCTATTATATTAATAACTTAAAACCTTGCACTACGAAAAACCTGAGCAAATAGAAATGTTTAATCCGAAAATATTTTACTTTTACATATTTGTATAGTATTTTGGACAGGACAGCTATCGGTTAGTTTTGCGCGGCTGTTTTTCCAGCTAAAGAATATAGTGCAAAGAATGAAATGATGATTTTTGCACATAGCAAAGTTGATAAGATAAGGAAAATAGTGGTTTCGTCGAAATAACAGCGCACTGAATTAATTGCAGTTACATCTAACCAACCGAGATACTGGAACAATTTGGCCGGAACATGTTATGTTGTCCTTAACGTCCCGATAGAATTCAAATGCAATCAACAACATTTTTAACCAGAATTATCAATGTTGATGTTTTTATTTTCGTTCCTCTTCACTTATGGTTTTATAATTATCATAATTAGTATATTTTATACTTTAAACCATATGCAGCACGCTAGTTAGAAGGATGCGTATAATTTCTTTGTTAGTGGTTATTAATTTAGTATGTTGCTAGCATATACTGGGTTCTCTATACTTGTACTTTTACTGGTTTAATAAATATTGAACTTTTTTATAGTTTAATTTTAAATTTTTTTTTTCTCCAACAATCTTGTATTTGTCTTTCCTAAAGTTTCGAAATGGTTGCTGAGCACAATATTGTTGCGGAAGAAGGCATCGATGATTTAATGCGGAAATTCAGAGTTTCGAAGGAACTAGGATTTTTAACGGATAATGGAAAGACACAATTGCCGGAAAATTTTACGGAATGGAAAGAGATTGCCGGTATAAATTATATAATGACATTAGTTGCTTAACAAAATTTGTCGTTCTTTATTGGAAATTGGGCGTGAGAATTTTAAGGAAACCAAGGATATTTCAATCTCCTTTCTTTTAACTAAAAATATACTAATCCTATATAAAAATAAAAATAAATCATTCTAGATAACATTCCTGCTTTATTGGAACAAAATGATCTGAGAAAAACAATAGAGCAGTTGGATATAGTTGACTGTTCCACTTTGAAGACCTATGAACAACAAAGACTTGCTCATCTCTATGCAATTACTCTCGTCTCAGCCTATCTATGGGGATATGGTAAAGAAAACGTGCGTTTTTTCAGTTAGTTTTTTTTTTCAAACATGCTTTATTAAAATAAATTTAATTTTAAATTTAGGTTCCAACAGTCCTTCCTAAGTCACTTTCTGGTCCTATGTTGCAAATTAGTCGTGATGCTGGTATGCCTCCTGTTGTATGTCATGGATCTACTTGCGTTTCCAACTGGAAGAAAATTGATCCGGGGAAGGAGATTGTGGCAGAAAACCTAGAACTAATAGCATTTAACCCGCTCCAGACAAGAGGAAATGCATGGTTTTTTGTAGTGACAGCCGAAGTACGTTGAACGTAAATCATAATTTAGTATTGAAAAGGTGTCGACTTAATTTATTTAAGTACTAGCAAAACATAATTTTGATGTAGGCGATCTTCTTAGAGGAATTTCGAAAAGAAAGAACATTTTCCGTTTATTAAGAGTTAAAGGAACGGCACACTCGAAATTTTGTTCTTCTTATTATTATTTTTGTTATTTAGCTGGAAAAGTTTATTCACAAATATGTGAGTAAGAGAAAAATGAAGAAAAATGAAAGATTTTATATGATTCTTCCGCTGGAACCCATCTCCTGAAAACCCTCCACCTCTGTTTGATACCATGTATAACCTTCTGAATTTTACAGATTGAAAAAGAGTTCGGAGAGGTGATTTACCGTATTCTCAATGTCATTCAGCATAATCAGCGAGGAACGCTTAGCCAAACACATTTGGACTCGGCATTTGACGCAATTCAAGTAGCAACAGAAAACAGTGTTAAACTATTCAAAGTAAGTGCGGAAAAGACCATAAAATAAGTGGAGTTCCACATTTAACTATTATTAAATTAGAAAATGTCCGTGCACCTCTCCGCGGAAGAGTTCTACTACAAACTGAGACCATTCCTATGGGGTTATAATGAAGGCATTCTAAAGGAAACAGGACTAATATTTGAAGGTACCATACTAATACATCTTTGTCAAACATCCACCAAGTTCGTTACAATAATGATTTTTCTAGCAACAAATAACACTATAAAGATTTGATACTACAAAAGCCTGATTTTGAGTAATTATAATTTATACCTAGAGTTGCTGGAACTTTTTGTTTTTAGACGTTAGATGCTTCATTCGATGACCATGAATTTTTCGAGTTAAGAAAATTATAACCCATTGCTTATAGGCTATGAACATATGGGACCCCTTAGACATGGTGGAGCGAGCGCTGCACAGAGCTCAACTATAACACTGCTGGATGCATTTTTGAAAGTAAATCATCGAGGTAAGAAACTCTTATTAATTGAAGATCTTTCGACTTTATTGCAGGAACTGACAATGAGTTCCTTCAAGACCAACTCAACTTTATTCCCCTTGAACATAAGGATTTTATTCTTTATATACGAAAGAACTCACCAGTTACTCTCGATACTCCGAATAGAGACCGGGCAACTAAGGCATTGAGAGACTTCCGAACATCTCATCTAAGTGTGGTGAGACCAGTTATTGGGAGTAGTCTTCACAATATATCTTATTTCAGGTTGCTCACTTTATTCTCTCACAAGTATCGCTGGATCAAACTACTGGAACTGGTGGAACACCCTTCATGAAATTCCTCAAAGACGTTCGCAATGATTCAGTGTAACTGTCAGTAATAAAGTTATGAAACATTGTTAATTTAAAGTTAACATTTATAAAATACTTTATTTATATTTCACTAATACTGTTAAACTAAACGACTGGCATATCTTCATTTTAACTGTGTTTCGACTATTCAACAAGGTTGATGTCTTTATAAGACCGAACAACTGGCTTTCATGGGTGTAGGGGTGCTATTTCCACGTGTCTAGTATGCATTGCGCGTAACCTCCTTGTCGAAATCAGCTGATTCAATTCTCTTAGAATAAGAATATAATGATCTAACAAAAAATTACAATAATAAGACAATTCAACATATAATATTATGTTAATCACTATTTTAAAGTAATTTTCATAGAATTTGTTGAGGATGTAATTCGAGCCAATAAACTAAATAAGTTCCAAAATCGCCTATGAACAATCTTATATAATATATAGATTAATTTTCCATAAATATTGTTTTTTTGTTAATAATATTTTTTTTTTATTCACCACCGCTAAGAGCACACAGCGGCGCCGATTGCATTGCTGTGTGCCAGACGACCACTGCTAAGTGTTATGTCTATCTATATACAGCTACCAAATGTCCAGATCGCCTCTATTTATTATTTTTATCATTATTATTAAGTTCACAATAAGAGTATTTTAGTTTATGAGTTTCATTTCTTCCTATTGTCTTCTATTGACAATATTATATCACTGTCAAAACCATTCGAAATCTCACCAGCATCAATCTGAAACATATTTCATCATTTGATAGCACGATTATTACACAAACAAGTTTTGCAAGAATATTTATAGTCTAACACTAGTTGTGCTTTGCAATTAGTCAAATGCATTTGTTCTCTACTTATATGCGGTTGCGGGAAAATAATTCCAAATACATAAAGTAGTGCTAAGTTACTTATCTATCTATATTATATCACTAGAAATAATAAGCACGGGTGAATTTGAGTTTTCTGTCTTGGTGGCTCCATGTTTACTAAACATACTTTCTTTTGCGACTGTCGTTTGTCATTGTTGATACTTTCCTTGGTTCATTAAGTTGAAGTCCGGTTTTTATAATGTTTGGGTAATTTTACTAAAACGAGGTGCCACGTTCGCTATAAGCCGAAGTTGGTTTCCCAATTCTATGTGAAATTAACCGCATTGTGTAACCTTTCTGGGCTTGAAGAGCGGTGTAGTCTTTGGAAACAGATCGATTCGCACGCATTTTTTACGATTTTCGTTGAGTCGTTGATTGATTAATTTGTTCTCGGATTCTATTATTGTTACAGAATATTTTATGCATAGAACCATTAGATCCAATTCCGATTTGACGACCATTTGTGCGAGAAACTTGGAATCAAGCTGTATAATAATTTTGAGTACATCATTGAAACTAGTTTTTGAAAGTAGTACCATCTATCTGGATAATAAGTAAGTGTACCAGTTACTTTTGTAAGGTAATCGACTGATAAGATTTATCTTTGCTTATGGCATGATCTAAGAAGAACCATATCTATAAAAAGTTATATTTCAAATTTGGCGCTCGGTAGGTTCTGTGTCTAGTGAACATCTTGTTGTTTACCGACCATCGTTCTAGTCACTATTGGCTAACGCTCGCAGGGTCGACGTTGTATTTACTACAAATTTCACCGTTGCTTAGTTTTTTCAACAAGATAATACAAAATAATTAGCCTTTTACTTTGTAAATAGATAGTGCCTCTTAGCTTGTTTTATCTAAATATAGTCGGAATCAAGAGTAATAATGGATTGTTAAAAGAGAATCACGTTGAAAATGACTCTCAAAGTGTTCGAATAACGAAAACATAACCAAAAATAACCAAAAACACGCAAGTATTTATCCATTATTATTCTTGAATCAGCCTATACCGTCTTACAATTGCTTTTAAATACCAGACTTGTGTTTTTTTGTTTTTGTTTGCTAGCTGTCACTCAATCTACTGAAATGTAGGTAATTTCCCCTATTCCGCGTTCGGGTTATACTGTCCTTGTTCCATAATAAATGGCCGTTTTATTCTACCCGATCTATAGAGAATATCATGTGTATGCGGTACAACATTATAAAAAGACAGTTCATCTTAAAAGCTATCGATCTTCTTGTTTTATTCATACAGTACGGAAGTAGCGCCGAATTGCGAATAATACAATTGATCTCTCAAAACGGAGAGCAACTCGGGGACAGAATTTATCATAAGTACTGAAGTGAAATGAAGGTTTGTCCGGCAATTCAATACTGTACAATGTCTGATATTTCATATTCTATAGTTAGTTTGTATTATTGTTCTTTCTATTTTTTTGCAAGTGCCTTCTATAGTTCTGCCCCCCCCCCCCCCATGTTTCTCGTATTTTTGTTTTTGCGTTCGTTTCTGCAAGGGTGCCTAGGTGTCTTGCTGTTTACGAGTGGACGAATTTAATCAGAAGAGAAAAGTGCATTCTATAAAAAAACATGAAAAAAGGTTTAAACATTACTGATCGTTCATCTCGGAATCAGGTATCGACAGCGTCAAGATTACAGTTCCAAGTATGATTACATGCAATATTTAAACTTTATCATGTTTTTATGTGGTTATAATAACCTGGTTATGATGAGTTTTCATAAATTTAATACTAATCACATGTTTTCTTTAGAGCTTCGCAGAAAGCTATTCTTTAGAATGGGAACTCGGTACAGTAGATTCATATTTCCGGGGCGGGACGGGTAGTTCTTTAACCGATCACGGGCCGATACTCCACTCTAGTTTTCTTTCACAACAGCAAATTCATAAAAGTTTGTTCCCAGAAAAATATGTTAGAACGGTTATACTAAACCTAAATAACATTAAGATGGTAGTTTTATTTTTGTTTGACAAACGTTTATCTACATTCCCTAGCCCCTTCCACTCGTGACAAAGATCGTTGCCTGCGTTGCGACTAGTGCGTATGCGCCCCCGTCCCCCCAATTGCATCGCTCTGCCACCCTTGCGCCCAGTCCGGCAAACTTTATAGAGAATTGCTATGTGCAAGCGGTCTCCGCTCCTTTGACTGACTATTCTACTTTTTGTTTTTGCTCCAAAACTCGACCGATGCTGCCATTATTTGTGTGTATAATCCACAGCTTGTTTGCTCTTAGAGAAAACACCCTAAGTTGGACCACTTTCATGTTCTCCTCCAAAACGCTCTACTCTTGCGCTATTCAATAAAACTTAGAAAATTGTTTAAAGAAAAAGAAAATATGTTTATCTCTTATATAAAACAAATACTAATTAGCATATTGAACGGATATATTAGTAGACATAATGGGGGGCCACTAGTGAGGGTCATAGAGAGCCCAGTACACGGACATTGTTAGTCATTTTAGAGAAGAACACTATTCGATATACAACCACCTAACACAATGCGCGTAGTAAAACAGTCCACTCATTACCTTATTATTTTAAACACTTATTATTCTCTACTAAAACGTTATTTACTCTTATAAAATTTAATTTCATAACTTTTTCTCTTCATTTACCAGTTTATGCCTCGAATACCTTGAAAACCACGTTTTATCTTTGTTGGTCATCTTATACACATATTTTTATGATTAAAATACTAATTACCATTCATCGCTGGTATTGTTGAATTTCATTATTGACGTAACCTAAAGTCTTCAAAATGTAGCCATTCTTCAATTTTAACCCAATATATTACATTCTTAACTTCCCTTTTCAGCATTGAATACTATAAAGAGAGGGACCGTTTTCATCAAATGGTCCATGAAATTCTGCATCTAAGAAAACGAAGGATCTCCTCACCGTGCTCCAGCGTACCCCGTCCGTCACAAGGCAATCAGCTGTTTCCCCCTCTCGAGGTATAACCACCCTGAATGTAACACTCTCTTTCTGTTCCAATGTTATTTGACTATCCTCGGTGGGTGGTATGTGCCTGCGTCTCCTCTCTAGTCCCACTCTATTCTAATGACTCTGACATTGTCTGGTCTCTTTCCTTCGGTCGCTAACCACCAAACGACGACCGCTGAACACGCAGCGACTGCTACGCTCGTCGCCTTCTCCGGCTATATGTGTGCTATGAAATTGTGCTTATAGGGAACATCAAGCAAGTTGTCAGCCCCTCTAACTCAACAACGGTCTTCCGAAGGTGACGGGAGTCCCAAAGCTAAGCGAGCCCGTTCCGACACGGATAACTTAGCCAACTCACAACCGTAAGTCTTACTATACTTGCGTACCTTACGCAATTCTTCCACTCTCAAACTATTTTTTGCACTCCCAATAACTAGGATTAAACGAATAAATCTAAGTTCATTTGAAAAAGTATTATATTATTAAAGATAGGTGGAATATTCACAAATTATAAAGCTGTTAGCTAGAAAATTAAACCACAATGCGCTTAGAATAGTTTAAGAAATGTTTTCTGCTTCTTGGATTGATAACAAACAACAATTGTTGCTGTTTTCTGCTGTTTTTCTGTTACATAGAAGAAATTGTTGTTATTTTTAGTTTACGAAATACAATTTTCTTAGTTATTGAAAAGTGAGTTGCATGTTGCATTGATGATATAGATAATGTAACCATTCAACAATCGCGAATACTCTTCAACAAAAATGTATTTTTATATAAATAGTTTTTATTTAACATTCCCATATTAGTTCGAAACATTTAAAATTCTAAGTATATACTTTTCTTGTTATTCCCGTTGCATAGCCAATCCGCCCTTTCGCTCGATCAATTGTTTATAAGTTTTTCCCAAATTTAGAAAAAAAAAGTATTGTACTTTCTGAAGATGTTTGTAAAATATTTAAATAATATAATTTTGATACGTAAATGTAAATATTTGTCCGTATAACAGAAGTCAATATGTTTGAAAATAACTAAACATCGCAATAAGGTTCGTGCAGGAAACAATAATTGAGTTGTTTGAATAACATTGCTGCATAAATTAGACTCTATCATAATGAGCGGTTGTTTTAGTTTAAGTAAATTGCAAACCGACGAATCTATTTGAAACTAACTGGGAAGTTGCTATCAGCTGTCGCTGAACAATTTTCAGTAGGAAAGTATCGATTTTAACTTTTCAATCGAGACACAAATTTTGTCATCTGCGCTTTACCTTGAGTTCAAACAAAGACAACCTGCAGACTGCATTTACTATACAGACGTATTGTAAACTATAAAATTTCAAGTTAATAAACCTTTTAAAGTAAATGTATACAATATATAATTTTACCAATTGGTATTTTTTTAGAGAATTATTGGTTTATTTCTAATACTAGCAAAAGTAGATAAATATATTTCTTGAAGGTAACCAGTTTGTCTTTCAGGATGGGCAGTGTGAAGCACCATAGTGCAAACACTAACACCGTCGGATATCGCCTTTTAGAGAATACAAACAAGGTGAGCTTTAAATTGCTTATATTGTCATTATATTAATATATTGTTAATAATAACATACTTAATGTTATCTAATTGCGATTCATCAACATCTTTGCTTACTTTTATAACTTTTTCACAATATTTATGAGCGTCAGACAGCATCTGCCTGGTTCATGACTCCATTTACTATGTTCAAATCATATTTTCACGTATCAACATTACAATACTAATAACAGAATGAAAACATATTATATTGAATTCTATGAGTATTATTACAAGTAATAGTTATTTCTATGAAATAAAATTGGTTGGTACGGGGACTAGCACTGACAGCGTCAATAAACATCTGAGTATGCCGCACACACGTGCTTTATGTTCCACTAGCGTTGTTGTTGTTGATTTCTGATTACATTTGATCTATATAATTGTCATCTAACATTCTCCCTGTTCTACTCTAGCACTGCCCGCTGCTTAGTACATATTTTACATGAATCAAGACCAAGATACAGCAAAACATATGGTAACCTTTGTTACAAAATACTTTTCTACAATCGTACAAAAACGTCTAGGGCCAAATATAATTTATAAAATGGCACACATCTATTCTACTTAATTTAGTTAAAAGCCCAGAACACTCAAAACGGGCTGCTAGAAGATGTTCCCACTTTTAAATCACCAGCTAATACCTTTCGCGATAGAAAAGTGCTCAATGAACGACAGAAGACAACAGTTAGATTGATATCCCAATATCTAAGAGACTTAGGATTACGGTAAGTATGGTTAAACACTTCTAATACTTAGTATAATATTCTACTTTCAGCTAGTAGAAGCTTTAATTATTGATTTATGTGTTACACTGATTCATAAAAGAATCATCTCTTTTATCGTTTGAGATACAAAAATGATTTTTCACTTCAGGATTTGATATATTTGTTTAAGGGAAACAGTAGAATGTCTAACGGATGAAACGGGTTGTAGTATCGAACATGTAAATGCAAATCGATTGCGACAGTACATTCTTAAAGGTAATTGCAAGATTCCATCTTTTTTAAATCTTATAATTTAGGCGAGTGGGACGGAGCTCTGTCTCTTTTGGATAGGTCTGAAAACCTGATGCCCGTTGCTAACCACAACTCCGTTAAACAAGAGATCTTAGTACAGAAGTTCTACAGCTATGTTATGAAAAAAGATGTACGTTATATAGATATAGTTTATCAGCAATTAGTCAACAAGTTCTTCTTGAAATTATATCATTTTTTCTTTTTAATTAAGTTTGTATACTGTAATTTACTAAAAGATTAAATATAATATTTTGTTTTAGCATGTGTCGGCCTTTCGCTTTCTGAGTACCATACAACCAGTGTATCCGAAGAACCGAGAAATACAATCTCTTCATAGAATCCTCTTAACATCGGAGAAAGTGTTTAGAAAAGGAGACAAGTACAAGGAGTTGAGGTAGATGCAGTCATCAACTTCTGGCTACTTATTAATTATTTTAGCAACCCAAATTACCGAGCTAGTGTTCTCAAATCTGTGGAAAAATTGGCACCGGCAGATTTTATGCTTCCTTATGGAAGAGTAGATGAATTATTGAACCAAGGTAACCACAATTGTTGTTCAATTTCTAATAGGAAATGGAATTTCAGCAGTTGAATACCAAAAACAGTGCTGTCGGCTGCATCTAGACGATAGTTATAAGGAACCTAAAGTCAATGATCTACTTATGTATTCACATAACTGTGTGGGAAGCGATCTTACGAACTGTCATCATGCTCAGGTAAGTAAGTATACGTATTGTTAAATACAATCATCAAACTGTTATATTATATATAACTTATTCGCTTGTCAAGTAATCACAGCAGCAAAAATTCATATACGTTGTTTAGGAACTCAGAGATCACAACACCGAGATATACTGTGCTAAATTCTCCTATGACGGCAAACTTCTAGCGACAGCTTCAAAGAGCACCAAGATTATTATTTATCGGGTTAGTTATTTTTATTTCCTTTCAAAATTAGAATCGTTATTCAGGTGAATAAGAATAGTCTAACGTTGTCTATCGACAGAGAACTCTCGCATTCGCAGTTTTCAGCTCAAGTTGATTGTATTAGCTGGAGTTACGACAAGAAACTGTTGGCCATTGCGTGCTCCGAGCAAGACAGAAAAGCACGCTTTGAGGTTGGTTGCGGGTTTGTGCTTGTACAGTATTGTACAAACTTCTGCAATAATAAACGTAATGCTTGAATCCGATACTTGATCACCTGAATTTGTATTCACTTTAGACCTGCGTTTTTAACGTTGAGACCGGAGGATTGCATCGAATTGTCAGAGCAAAGAACCACTATTTTACCTCGTGTGCGTTTGGATGGAACAGTTATAACCTAGCAGTCGGAAATCAGGAGGGAAATCTATGTGTTTATGTAAGTTAGACTTCTATGCTTCACAAGTCCAAAGAATACTAACTTTAGAAATATTTTTGCTAGTGACACCTCATAAGATACTTTTTCTTTTAGGATGTAACGCATCCCGGAGTTTCCGAACCAATAGAGCCTAAGGTACAATGGGAAGGATTCAGAATTACCCAGTTCGAAACTATTCGCGACTCCAGCGCAATAGTGGCACTGGATACTTTCAACAGGTGTGTTAACATCCGAAAGTATTAGTTGTATTTACTAATCCTAGGATTCGACGTTACCAATGGGTTGACCAAATGCGAGATGATACCCTTATCCATGAAGAGACCCATACGACATCATTTGCACTGCATAAAACTCAGAGGTAGGTCCAAATGAAATGTAAAATAATGCAATAGTCTCCCCACCCAAGTCTCCGCACTAAATAGAAGAATACCTATGTTTATATTAGGATCTATCTTTAGATTTGTTGTCACTGTAACTCAACTAGCCTTACATCTATGGGATCTCGTTTCAAGACAGCTTCTAAGAAGATTTTCCGGTGAATACAGCGAGAATATCGTGAAAAGTATTCGATTCGGAGGAGTAAACCATGATTACTTCGCCTATGGATGTAAAGGTATGCAACCAAAAAACTAAGCCATTTATAAAACGCTTTAGATGGAAGGCTATTAATTTACAATATAAACGAAACGATGCCGGTTGCTAAGCTTAAGAATCACAATGAATGCATAAATGTCGTTGCATGGCATCCTAAGGCTCATGGGTAAGTTAGTAATAAATGTATTAGCACTGTAATACATTTTAAGTCTTATTATATCTGGAGGTGAACATTCACTAAATGTCTATCATCTGGGATGTCACATGGATTGTCTGCCAAACTACAGACAGAGTAAGATCGAACATGCACAAATGGAACTGGAAAAGGTATATTCAATGTAAACTATTTTTGCTACAATTTCAAAGCAATTACATACTCAGTTATTTGAACTAATTTAGGAAACCCAGGAGCGCAGCCTGAAAAGAAAACAAGAAAAGTCACAGGGAACTAGTGCCAGATCAAAATCGAAGGATTCGGAGGACAGGGAGCGCCTCATAAGTATCCGAAAAGAGCAACTACCGCAGCCGAAAAAACGAAAAGAAAAAGCCAGAGAACTCGTCCACGTTAGCCTTGAAGCGCATGAGCTGTTAGCCGAAGAAAATGATCAAGGGGTAAGTGCCACCCAAAGAAAAATCAACAAAATACAAAACAGAGTTTTACACTACTGTTGTAGAGTTCCATGGACACCACAGATGCGGTTGCCTTTCCCGACGCCTCTGGTGGTATCGATCGTAAGATTAAGCGCAAAGCCAGGAGATACAAGAAGCGATCCAAGTCGGAAGCAAACCTAGCATACCTAGCGAAAGTGCTGCATCTGAGCGACAAACCGTCGACATCGAAAGAAGCCAAACGCAACAATAGTAAACTGGAAACAGTTTCTAATAATCTAGTAAAGTAATATTCGGTGATTTGTGATAGTGTCCAGTGACGCTATCGGTGCCCTCATCAAATGATCTGCCCTTGTGATATATGGTTAACAATTATGTTATGTTTTTTTTTAAATTAGTTTAGCTTTTCTTGTAGGTATAATTTTGCAAATAACGAAATTTTATAACTGTGTTATATGAACCGCGTAATGAAGCCTGAATGTCGCAGGTAAGCTCTAGTCACCACAGACCAGTCAAGTCATTCTCCCATTCGCAACATACACAGATATAACACATTCAAACTGTACATATATTTGTATTATAATAAGCTAGCTTTCTGCTTCTCCATAGGGTTTTCTCTTATCTGGGTTTTGATTTGTCACTGATCCTATGTCTATGTGTATCGATTCATTTAACTTTGTCCATTGCCTAGCGTTAGATACGTATATTTTTGTGCCTTCTCCACTAGCCTACATTCTTCCCGTAGTAAACCTCTCACTACTTAGCTGTTCTAATGCTGTTCTAATGCTACGGTTCATCTTTCATTCAGGGATTCCCAGAAAACAAAACTGGAGAAAACAGAGCGTTCAAAACCAGAACCATTCTAAACTGATAAGTTTTTCAATCGCCCCTTCAAAATAGTTCTGTTTCGTGGTACTCCCTTCATTCATTGTACTCCTGTACTGTATAAACTGCTAAAAGGGCAAAACTGATACACCTCAGATGCTACTCGTCTGTCTATAAGCAGTCGAGTCTTCGTTTCCGACATTTCTAGAAACACTTTTTATCGTCTCATGTGCATATGTTATGAGTATAAAGACTACATATTAATTTCAATTGTTTTGTATTACTAGGAATGAAACACTATAAAACTGAACAATCTGACGGAGATTGCAACTCAAACCACTACTACAAATACTTGCGAAAACGACAGACTCGGTATCGTTTTTGAATATTCTAATGTAGTGTGATTGTCCAGATTGCAGAAATCTCGATTTCCAAACAGCAGAAAAAGAAAAATTAATAATTTATCATAGTATCAAAACCTAATTACAATATGTATAATATAATATGTGATCGGCTAAAATATAAAATCATATGTACCTCGTTAGTAAAAGCAAACGCGGAATGACTACAAAATTCACAGAATTATGCACAACTGTTGAAAAGTGCTACTTTAGCGAAACATAATGAATCTAGATAAATAGTGAAGCAGACTGGTAATATTGCACCATACTCCTGGCTTATTCAGTAATATGCAACTGTTGAGTGCTATTCATCAAATGAGCTTCTTTAGAAAGTTCAATGAGCTGTCTGAAAGCAAGACAATTACTGCAAACTAATAATAAGAAAATATCAGCCCTGGATTGGCTACCTTTTAAAGCAATGTCATTAATTTATTTCGTTTGAATATTTCACTTCATTTTTGAATATGATTTGATTATAAAATTATACAAATATCTAAAAGGTATGCGCTAAACTAAAAGAAAACAGGGTGCGCCTGCCCGGCCAGGATTTCTATGACACATGATCGGCGCGACCGGGCCGGCACGCAAGAAATATAAACGGCCCGGGCCAGGACAGGGACGGGTAGATTTTGAGAACCCCGAAATAGACGACATGGTTGACTACTTACTTTCTCAACACTAGTGCTTTGGTAGTGAGTTCCTTCTCTCGTTGTCTCCACTGCTGAGCGGATTTTTTCACTGCATCTTCTTCAAGCCAATCTCTTTGCCAGCGGAAGAAAAGCCTATCCCATATTTTCTGCAATGAAAATTAAAGTAGACGAAACATCAATACGAGCTGTCTGACTTAGACTCAAATCGGCAAGCTTCCAAATCCGAAGAGCAGAAAAAGAATTTAAGGGATGCTACGATAATTTATCGATTTTTTCATCAGGGGTTGAATGCCTAATACAGGTTCCGTACTTTTCGCATATGACAGCGAGCCCTTATAATACTGAAACTACTTACAATGCTCTGCGGTGCCACCGAAGGCCAAATCACTCCTTCTCTGGGTTCGTAAATGGTGTTCACAAAGGTCTTTAAGATTTCAGGGTTATTTACATATGACCAAAGAGAGACGGTCAACTTCTTGATCTGATTCTTTTCCTTTTCTCTCTCATTGTTTCCGATAAAGGAGCCAAATTCACTGGCATAGGCATGCTCGAAAAGGAAAATAAGGAAGTCTTCACAGAATTCGAAGGAATGTGGATACTGCATCATAATCTGAAAACATTATCGTTTTTTTAGAATACATCAGTTCGAGCATGCTGCTCGACTCATAAAACACACCTGATTGACGCAATCCAAAAAACAAACAAATATGGGAGATTCTTGGGGACCTGTTATGGATCCTTCGGCGTAAGCACAATGTGCGTTACGCAGGGAGAATGGGTGACCAGCAGCGATGAATTCCCGCTCGACAAGAGACTCGAAACTACAAGCAATAATAAGGAGAACATATGAAAATGAAATTACCCCCTAATAGTTCTTGCATCAGGATCCAGAAGTACTTGTGCCAATGAAGTTGCTAACAATGTTGTATCGAAACCCTCTCCACCATGCACCAGCACTGGTACTTCTGGAAACAAATATTAAATAACGTTAACAGTTCTATTTATGGGGAGCAAGCGAAATAAGTAACATGGGGTAGATAACATAACATCATAATCTAGCATGCAATAAACCAAATTTGGATATTACAGAGCATGCGGCTTGCTCTAAAAGGAATAGACATGAAATATCTCAGCCAGAAATTTATACAGGAAAGCTATTTTCGAAAACAAAACGTGTTCAGTTTAATTCAATGAAGTGAACTTTGTTCAGTCATTCAGAGTGACTAGCTGCTTGTAGTATAAATTTAAACAAAGGTGGAAGCGTACATCACAAATCATACCTGTAGTACCTTCACAATGTACACACTGTGCTACATTTGCTGCACAATTTAGTGTATCAGCTACTGCTTGCAGCCATCCAGCCGAACACAAACGCGAGACCCATCGATCTGATGACACGCCACGATCATTGCAGACTGAAAAATTTTAGTAGAAAACTACCGTAAAGGAAGACCTACTGTCAACCATTTTGGTCAGAGCATCACGGTAATCACGGAGCCTTGGGGTAGGACAACACACATAACGCCAACGAGGATAACTTTGTTGAGATTCATAGCCGCCTCCTGAATATATCTGTTTCATCGAATAAATTCCGAGTAAACATGACGGCCAGATTTTTCAAATGTTTAAAGCATATTACCTCAGCAATCTACTCACCTTTGTTTCGGGCACCTTGAGCTAAGCTTTTATTTCTGGTATCAATTATGATTCCCTTATTGAGAGTCAATAGAGAATTCAGAATCGTTTCATCTTCCTTGCATCGACGATTAGTGGGACCGACAAGAGGCTGACCACAGCGCATAATTGAAGACTAAAAGACCGAACCGAACTGACAACATGTAATGATTATGCGTATACAAACCTTTGTTTCTCTGTGATAATAGCTTAAAACAGGAAAACGTGACCCATCTCGGAATGTAGCACTAATACGCAAATAATCATCTCCTATACCTTTTGGAACAATGACCTTTTCCGGATAACTAGGACACACCTAAAAAAAAAAAATCTTAATTTGCTAAGCAAAAAATACCGCATAGCCCTGATTCACACTGCTTATTCTGAATGAATCACCACTTAGCACCAAGAGTCGAGAGAATTCCTGCTCGACATCAAAAGCATTCCAGCCGTCATCTAATACTTGAAAGGGACACCGATAGTAGAATGGATAGTCGTGTATATAGCCATCTGAATCACAAACATTTGGAACAAAATAAAAACAAATCAACGAAATAGATCCAGTGGTATTAAACTTGCTTACTTATATTAGACAAAGTTTCTATGGAGCGAGCAGCTTGCTGACATTCTTCCCAGTTAGGAACTTCATATACAATTACCTGACAGAAAATTATTAAGTGTTTTAAATAAACAAACGTACCAGAAAATTTTTGCATTTTAATGTAAGAAGCCCTGATTTTGCATTTAAGTCCTTTTGGACTGGTTCGCATATTACACGATCAACAGCTCTGTGGAGCAACTGCAAAGAAGCGCTATTACATTAGGTAACCATTACTAACCCAAAATTCCTCACATGGTGAAGTTGGTGAACCCGGAGTTTGAACAGAAGGAGAAAATATCATATGATGACCTGGAAATTACATAATACAGTTGACATTTTATAAAATATTTACCTATCAATACCAGAGCTCCTACCTGAGCAGGACGAGGGCCCTTTCTCATAAATACATTGTTAACTCTGGGAATTTCGATAGCATCTGACAGCTCCATGAGGAATTACTACTTCTAATATTATATCAGACTATCATAATCAGGAATAAAATATATAATATAGAAGCTAAAGGTATGTGGTAATTTCAAAATAGATGCGCGCGAGCCACAATTCGATTTTTCCAGTTGCGCCCCAATGCTACCTATTTTAAAAAGTGCAGCCAATTTTAATTTTTCAGCTGAAGATATATATCGATGAGCAGTACATTTTCGATTACAATTCGAAACTTAGAAAGGCACTCAGAAATCATTTCACCAATACTAGTGCGCGGCAGCTAGTAATAACCGAGGAAATGGTCGTACAAGCAAGCCAATGTGTCGCCGTGTGCACTTTAAAAAGCCATAAATCAAAAACGGGTCGAAAATTCAGATAAGCTATTTCTAACGGTGTTTTCAGACGGGCCGGGCCGGTCCGGAAATTTCAAATATTCTCGGCCCGGCCCGGTGGGCCGACGATGTACTATCTAATATTTTTTTCGTAAATATAGTTGATATATTTTCAAAATGTGTCGAAAAAAATTGAGAATTTTCAATAATATGGTCGGCCCGGTCCGGACCGGACCGTCCGGTCCGGGCGGCTGTTAAAATTTTCGTCGGCAATTTTAACAGCAATTTTGAGAACCCCGATTTGTAATACGCATATACATACCATATAAATATTAGTAACTTTTGACCGGTGCCTCAGCCTTTCCGCGTATCCGCGCTTGTCAGCGAAGCTAAAATGATTTTCAACAAATGAGAATTGTGTTTCTTAACAATTTATTATACTTTTGTAGCCGCAATAGTAACAATATAAACAACATAGAAATTAATCATGCTCATTTTTCAACAACGGGAGATTCATGTGTAAGAATGCGACCTTCTTCTGCAAATCCAACTGGGGATAGTTTCTACGAAACTGGAAACTAGACAGACGGTGTTTCTTAGTTTTCTCCACATAGGCTGGAATGGCAATGTACTTGAGGGCAAGCTTCCTGATTGCTGAGAAGGCATAAGTGCTGTGTGGCGTTGACCAGAACTCGTACGGTGAAGCCGAAGGTACACGACGTGTGTTTAGATACAGTTTGACTTCCTTAAAAAGTACATGTATTTGAATATGAATTAATTATAGTAGTCAGTTGTCCTCACACATCTTTTTCTTTTTTTTCCTTATATATAATGAAAATTGAATAATACTTACATATTTTGCTGTATTTGCAGCTCTAACTTCCGGTGGTGAAGGTTCTATTTCATCACATAAGAAATCAAAAATACTTTCAGTCCTTTTTGGTTTAGCGGCGCTATCCTTGGCCATTTCTTCAACTGTTAAGATTTTGACACATTCGTCTATCAGAAAGTTCTGAAAATTTACAGTTTTGGTACAAACGGGTCTTGATATAGTCAGAACCCACCTCTTTAGATTTTTCAAAGAATTTATCCTTAAAACGAGGGTCTGTCAAAGTGGCGAAGTGCATACACTTCTGCACATTTTCATTCTTCAGTTGTTCATCCATAAATGCATGAACTCTCTGGTAGATGATCTGACTTGCAGTCACCAATTCCTCATTCTTGGGGGCAACAGAAAGAACTCGACAGAATGGTATCACCATAGATAGAGGGATAGTCGGACTGTTAGAAGCAATGCGTTTAATTCCACCGAACAACGGTTGCAACAGCTCTCTACACAGATTAACATGCTGCCAATCCGATGGAGTCAACTTAGGAAGGCTGAAAATGAGGAATAAGAATAGGATCAAATGGTTAGACTGTACTAATAAAACTAAGCGAATGTAAGATCATATTGGTTCCGCGGGCAAATTACACGAACACTTACTTATTATGTCTAAACAGAAATATTGTAACAGCATCCTTCTTTCTTAAGAAACATTCTAACATTAAGTACAAATTAACCCATGAATCAGAATTCTGAAAGTACAATTTATAAGCAACGAATTATTTCAACTTTGAATACTAAAAAGCGCTTAGCATTAGGCACAAAATCAAATAAAGCATAGTCTATTTGTTTCTGTTCTGATCAATTGAAAGGAATAAACTTATATTTACGGAGTGTTACCTACCTTGTCGATCAAAGACATTGGCACCTCGAGATCCTTAAGAGAGTTGCTAATACCTCTCCATTTAGAAGGAACTTTCTTGATTTCATTCTTGATTGTTATTAGGTTAAATAGAAGATCGTCCGGCATCACATGCTTGATTCCTTCATTAATAGCCTAAAGAATGTGGTTAGAGAAAGTAATGTATATTTTCCAAGAATATTTATAATTTGCTTTTATAATTCTTTCTTTGGAAATCTGTCACTATTAAGAAGAGTTGTTAATCAGTTCCAATAAATTTTGTACAAGAAAACACATTTTTTAACGCTTAATAATTTCAAGTTTTCGGGTTTAAATTTAACTACTCTTCGCACAATTTAACAGCAAACATAGTGAGCACAAGCAATCTTGGATTAAAAAAGTTCGATGCACTTACCAGTTGAAGAACAGGTTCAAAACTTGTAAAGACCGGAATATTGTTGTCCAAATCGTGCATGTTGCCTTCACTTGAAGTTATCATCTGCACATTTTCGATTGGAATTCCAAATTTGGAAAGGCACTCAGAAACTATTTCACCAATACTAGAAACACGTTCAAAGTCTAAAAGAATCATTTTAGTGAAACATTATATGCTTTGAAATTTTTTTCAATATACCAGTTCCGGAGCAGAGTCGATATACATATTTAAAGTGACAAACCTTGTTTGAATACAGTTTCCAATATATAGTACTTGGGTCTAACTGTATCGCTACATGCGAAGTGCGCAGTAACACAGATAGGATACTTCTTGCCACGCTTAGTCGAATATTCATCAATGCTGATTGAAACGGATCCAGCCTTTTGAAGTTCTTCTTTAATGTCATAGAAAACATCCTGATACAGATCCGGAATCACTCGTTCAGAGAAAACAGCGCTTGACTCAAGTGTTGCAATGGGATTCAAGAACTTGAGGAATTCTCTAGAATATACTTCGTTACGAAGATTTAGATAAACCAAGCTTTTTACCAAATATATAAACTATTGATAATAATAATAATACCTACTTGAACCCTGGTTCATCCACAAAGGTAACTGGCTCCAAAGTGCCGCATATCATCTTAGCTACAGCAACTTCAGTTTTTCTGTTTATCTCATAGTGGTCATCTGATTCATTTAGACTATCATCAAATGAAAGCTCTTCCTGAAATATTAAACAAGATTTGTACAAATTCTGAACCTTTGCTAGTTCATAGTGCCAAAGAAACAGTATCATTTTTACCTAATACAAAATATCAATTAAATGCAAGGTATACTCAAAAAGTACCCCGCCCCCATTTGCACCTAAGCTCTGGGTGGCATTCTCCCAAAACTGTATTATAAGAAATATACTGGCTCGAAAATAACGATAAAGAATCTCGGTCTTCATACTTCGATTAAGAACTACTAGATCTATAGAGTTAAGCAATAAAATCAAATTTTCAGTGTTCCATTCCTCTAACAATAATTAATATTTAAAAACTGTTTTTGACTCTCTTACGTTGTTGGAGTGCTGGTCCATTGCTTTAGACGGTTCGTCCTTTTAAGCGTTACAGGTAACCAATTAGCCGTTCCGGGCTCAATCTAAAAATATATGAAAATTTTATTATACACAAATTAGAAACTCGTAAATAGAATATTAAAATAATACATTTAACGGTAACTAGAGCATCACGGCGTTACTTTGGTCTACTGAGCACAAACCGCTAGCGTGTCGCTCCGCGTGCAATTTTACTGCCGCAGGTTTACTGCAAGTAGCAAAAGAAAGTTAACAAGTGCACCATTATTTTCAAACATTTTTTCGCGGGTTATTTCCGACGTTGATTTCTGTGCGGCCCAATTTTACTTAAGTGGATCAAATTGGCTATTTCGTAACTCCGTGAAATGTGATGAAATAGATTTTGGAAAAATAAAAATAAAATGTAAAAAGTGGTGAAAAAAGTTTACCCGTTTAAAGTTATAGCGAAAACTGTAAGCGAGTGAGTATTACAGCAACCGGCACGAAAAACCGCGACGCGCTACCCGCCGCGAGCGGTCGCACGCAATTTTTCGCTTTTTTTAATTTTTTCTACATATTTTTTGAATTTTTTTTGGAAACTTGGAGGGGAGGGTATGATCTAGCCAACCAACACTCATGTGCATCTTTATTTCAACTAAAAAGTGTTAACAACGCAGATTACTTATTTTGGCTTGATTCCAACAGATTTATGGCCAGCCACGGCCGGCCATCCGCCACCCTGGTTTTCGCCTATATTCGTCCGTGGACGTACGCAATTATCTGTATCTGACCGCTGTCGTCCGTATTTGTCAGTTGGGTCATGTAAAAAAATGTTGTATAGTTATTCTTAAAATATATACCTTCTGAGGCACTGCGGGCTGAATGGTCCAATCTGGCAGGCTGCCAACGGCAACGAGTGTGCTTTTACTCGCAATGGCATATTTT
>JAQGAV010000173.1:0-43153 GCA_034691345.1 Phasmarhabditis papillosa | reverse complement strand
AAACATTGAAAATGCAAGCAAAAATAATTTTTAAACGCCTATTATTTTGTAACACCGCGGCAACCCGGCCTAGCCGGTCCGGCCCGGGCCGGGCCGGCTCAGGCCGGACCGGTAACCAGCTCTGCAGAGCCGCGGCCGGCCGAAATGTACTTTCAAAAAATCTCGGCCGAGGCCGGCCGCTGGTTTGCGGAGCCCTGCTGTTGAGCATAATTACAATACTCACTTTTTGATGTTTTACTTTGAATAAATGTCCAGTACTACGGTTTTCATTATATTAATGGATAATAAATGTGTGCTGCAATTTAACACGTGTGTTATATCGAATTTCATGTTTAAGACTGGTCAGTTTGCAGTGAAACATTTGTATGTCATTATGTTTTCCGGCTTAATGAGTACGGAAATCCGTTTTTAGGGTGCAGGTAGACGATTTACGATGTACTAATCCGTTCAGCAACATTACAGTTGTATAGCAATGAACTTACAATGCCAAATTTGAACATTATCGATGTGTCTGAATGTTGGATGAACGAATGTTTAAATTTCTTTTATTTGTTACTTCCAATTCTATTGTTGATTCTTTAGAAAGGTCGCTCACAATAACGCGTAATATATATATTATCTATATATATTTTAAACTATACTTAACAAAATGTTTAAACCTCACTTCACCAGTTATGTTAATTTAGTTAATTTTACTATTTCTTCTCTAGAATTATATGCAGGACTAAAATCAAAAGAGGTTTTTTAAGAAAAGAACATTGCCATCCACAGTAGGAAATGTTTCAGCCTCATTACATTGTTTTGCTCCACAACTCCACCCTTACGTAATTGAGTGTGACAGTTTATAAAAGAATAGAGGTCACTGGCTATTGATTGGCTAGGTCCTCAACTAATTCATAACTAATTCATCTAAAACATTTACTATTGAGCATTAGCTATACTTATAGAAATGCATGACTCCAAAATAACTTTCTATATGTAAAACAAATAATTGAAGTCTGTTCATTCCAGGTTTTGCAGTATCGACGTTATCCTAAACTATCCAAAGTATGCTTTAGACCAGTTGAGCTGGTTAGAAAAATAACAATTAGCATAATACCACCAAAGACCCGTTTTTTTTGTTGAATATTTAGAAGTTTTGACTGTGGGCTCGTCAAGCAACTGCTATCGTTTAAGATCTTAAACAATTGCGAAATCTGCTGAAACATACCGTTTTTCCGATAGAAGACTCTACCGTGCAATATTCTATATTATTTTACAAAATTGGCATCAAAAACCAATTCATAAAATCATTTGACTAACTCTATCGTAAGTCTAACCTGTATAGGATTTCCTTTTTAGTTAAACTGCCTATCTATCTATTAAAAACATTTCACTTTACCCTGATATTAATGAAATAAGTTTGCTTCAATTTGAGAAACGTTTGCGATGCGCAGACTATGTTGCATAAAGCATCCGCTCTGTGCAACAGATGTTAAATTGCGCAGTCGTTAAAAGAAATTTAGCGTCATTGAAAGACTAATAGACAAATGTTAGGTAACCGATTGAACGGTGCTGTAATATATCAATGTCATTGAACAAAACTCTTTGAATTTGCTCAATCTGTACTTTCCTTTTAATGCGATAACCCTAGAAGTATAGTTAAAGAAAACTTATTTCAAGTATTGTAATTCTTCAGGTTTCAGTTATCACTTGTAGTGATAATACGTGTATTGGCTCGTTTCCTATGGCACGTATAATCAGATTTGAACTACTGAAATATGATTCTACAATGTGGAGCAACTTCTTGAAAAGCATGACGAATTCCTTATTGTAATGCTAGTAATTCTTCTTTTCACGAAACTCACTTACGATTTTCGAATGTTTCATTCATCTTCAATAATCGCGGGCTCCAAAAGTGCTTCATTCCTATTCCTCCTTTGTTTATATTTCATAATGTGACAGCTATTAGACACGCACTCTTCACTCAATTATAGTTCCCAGATTGCGCAAAACTGAATTTTTCAAGTTATATCACACTTGAAAGCATGACTAATATACAGGGCTGCCGGCCGGGCCGGCCCGGGCCGATTTCCCAAAACTTCGGCCCGTGAAATTCCCAGCCCTGACTAATATATCGTGAAGTTGCGTGAATTTAACATCATTAATTCGGCCCTCGCCGTTTATGTTTCCGCTGTTTCAGTACTTTTTCTTAGAAACTATTCACTATACACAATAACTAAAAAATCTTGTATCGTTTGAGAGCACAATTGCTTCAGTGACCTTATAAAAGTATAACATTTTTATTAAGTTTTATGAGATATCCTCAGATTTATTCCGGAAACAACTTATCATTGCAAATGTTTCAGGCTCTGTTTACCTTGCTCTTTCCCTAATAACAGAGTACCATATTTGCGTCTGTTTTTGTTCAGTCAACCGTTCTGTTTGCGCTTTTTCCTTCGGTTTACGAACCATCTAAAGAGACACCAGAATCGATCTGTTTGCAGTGATGAACATCGCTCTGTTTGCAAACAAAAACGAATATTTATGGTCATTTCGGTTTTTTGTTAGTTTGAAATATTTCAATATTGCGGTTTAAGTTCTAATATCCAGCGAGTGTTTCAAGTAACCTATTTCGGCTTGAGAGCATGCGTTTGGAGATATTCAATAATGTTGTTCTAGGTCTGTGGTGGTTGATTGTACTAGCCACTTTTTCTAATTCGTGAACTGTTGTAACATTTGGTTTTTACCAATTTGCATACTCTTTGATAACATTAGTTCACTTTACTTCTGAGTGTGGAAACTTTGTCATTACTATCTATATTCATTCTCATTGATGCTCAAAACATTCACAAAATAATTTCTTCCCATAGAAACTTCGATTAGTTATTATAATTAGTTAAAATGTTATACTACTTTCATATATATTACTTTTACCTTCACGGTTACCTCCTAAACGTCTATTTCGAAGTTCATGTGTAACTTGATACTAAACCTCACACTCAACACCATATCACTTCGTGTTAAAACATTTCGTTTTCGCCTATTTTATGACTTTTCAGTCAGTTGTTCCGGTCATCAATTTCTATGACACATTGTTAAAGTTTATGGGAATTGTGTTTTTAGGACTATTAATTGGTATAGTCACTAGAAAAAGCTAGTTGTTAGCAGGGCTGCGCATTGGCCGGCCTGGGACTTTTAAAAATTGGGCCTAGGCCGGCCTAGCTCCGCCTCCTCAAAATGTGGGCTTGGCCGAGGCCGGCCTAGGTTGGCCTTTAAAATACGCTACCCTAGTTGTAAGTATAGAGCTTTATTCACAAATAACAATTCGCTAAGTTACAAAAGCTAGATATATAGGGCAGCATTACAGCTTCTTTCAAAACTTAGACTAATTCGCTTGATGAAAGTGGCTAATAATTAAAATATTTTTCGAAAAATTCTTTTCAATTAGTCATAAATTTGAAGTACCCACATCTTGTAAGAACTAACTGACTCGAAAGTGAAACTTGCTGAAATTGTTGGTTACTACAATTTGACTTAAAACCTTTTCTCTTTTGAACTCTTCAACAGTAAATTTACTATGTAATCTATATTTCTAATCTAATGTGTACGTATTCTATAAGTTCATCTGTCTTTTTCGGACATATTCCTTGATTTATATCTGCAAACAGACTAGATCTTATGTAATGCCAACAACAGTTATCAGATTTTGGTCCAATAACATTCAAAACTTTTGTTAGCAACGAATTTATTTTTATGATATAAATTATAATTTAGTATCTATTTGGGTATTAAGAAGAAAATATTTTATTGGTATTAACTTTGTAGTTTAGCAAATGTTGCATTTTTGAATTTCATGAAACTCATATGTGTTTGTTATAATATAGGCTATTATAGAAAACATATAGGCTGTGCCAAAATAGTTTTACAGAATACTAGAAATATCTTCTCTTTGAACGTTTACCAGCAAAGTTCTCAGTCAATTAACGTAATTTAACGTGAAAGGTTGGACAAGTGTGTCACAACATTTAGTTATCGTTAATTTGTGAGTTTCCCCACTATCTACGATTTTTGTCCGCTAGAATATTATCTTATGTTGAAATGAGCTTTAAGGAGTTTTTTTAAACATTAAGCTAATGAAATGTCCAACAAAACGGGATTGAAAGTACTTTGCTAAACAACTCTTCAATTATTTTGCAACATTTGCTTTTGTAAGTTTTGCCATCGCTCTTATGATATCTCTATCCAGCGGCAGCTTTTTTCATCCGAAACAGGTCCGTCGGTGGTTTATTTTTGAAGGACACAGCCGCTATATGGAAATAGATACAACATCAGAAAGAGATAAAATGATTTGTGACTGTATGTATATTGATGGTGGCAGTGTTTGTTTTATATCTTCAGCTGAAACATTTGCTATCTTTTCTATCCGAAATACGTTTCATTCTTTGAGGATGCCGTCTAAATCTATTTTGGAAGATGCAAACACCAATCATTTAATAAACATCCGGCTAAATTGTGGGGTTTTGTAGAGTATTATAACTTAGTTTTGAATGGTAACCAAGACCTACAGCGGAGATATCACTGGCAACAAACGTATTGCCCTTTCAACTTTCACAAAATCAACAAGAATAGCCCAATTGGTTAGCTTGTTTGAGGTATTTTTACCATACTTATAATCAAAAGACATCGCTTAGTTCAGCTGCGTCTTGAGACATTGGTTAAGAGAAAAGTGTCAGACCAGTGACTGTATTTTTCTTAGTTGACAATTGTTTTCTTAGTTGCGATACATTCAATTTTACATTATAACTCACAAACAGTTCTTTAAGTTCTGTTCTGAACTTATTATGAGTATACGTGTAATTAAGAATTAAGCTATAATATTATTCAACTCCAATTATATGACATACACTTATAATATAAAATCCAGCACTATTCCTTCTTCAGAACTACGAACAATTTCCCTTTTTTACCAATAACCTTGAATTTAACCCGCAATACAATGGTAATTTCTGTCCGCGACATTAACCTATGATTTTCAACGGCATTGCTCTACTTTTGAAGTATTTCGTGGTTGATTAATTAGTTTCATACATTTTTTACCGCAAAATTGAACCGGGAACAATTGCTTTCCGTAGATGCCGGTAGAGATTTCAAAACTTAGCATTCAAAATAGAATATTGTCTATATTACTTTTTCCTTAAGCCATATTTTCTCCACTTTTTTACAAAACACAAGATTCTTTGTGATATCTATGTGTTACGAGTATTGCTAATTTTTGTTCAATAAATTATTTTGGCTTAACTGCATACACGAACTGCTGATCCTTGTTGTTCAAGTTTTTTGCAATATCTTGAAACATTTCTAACAAGATTTCTCCAATTTGCAGAGAATATTGAGTAAAGTATTTTGTCTCCTTTAAACATTGTTCAAACAAAAGACCAAAATCAGAGTTAGCTAATAAATTGAAAATACCTTTCAGTTTTGAAAGATTCTGTTTTCATCTTCAACTCTACTGGAAAAACGTCAACTTCAAAAGTTTCCGCGTATTTTCCATGATAGAAATGCTGTAAAAACAAACAGTCGCTCTTATTAGTTAAGTAATTGTAAATAGATGCGGTGCGCAGATCAGTCTAAATGAGTAATAACTCAAACAGTTTCTTTTTTGTTCAATCTCAATAATAATATTATATAAATGAAACCATTTTTGCTAACTTTTACTTTTTTGGTAGATGTCAACCTTACTTCACTTTACGGAATATAGGTTAGCTAATACTCAAATATAAAGTAGTTGCCTGCTGACTAATGATTAATATCATATTATCCAGAATTAACGACTTATGGAATTTGGACCAATATTTTCAATCACAGGAAATGCAGAAGCTGTTATTGTTCTTTTAAGAAGTGTACGCATTCTAGGTTCAAACAGTTCACATCAACGCCTAGAAACATTTTTCTTATGCATGGAATAAAATAGTCCCCTGGAACACCTCGGCACGAAGACACTAAAATGGGTAAATTCTTTTACAAACATATGAAAAAGAAGAAATCTATATTCTGAAGAACCTCAATATATATTATAAAAGTCAATCATCTGATATTAAACTGATAGCGTTTTATCATTTGATCTATTTGAACTGATTATTGGAACAATTTGTTTGAAACCTCGTTAAAGTATGTGCTTCAGCGTTTAATTTTTAAGATGTCTTCTTGATAATTTGCCGTGTTTTGTCGAACATTGCCAACTCGTCCTACATCCAGACATATGCAGATATTATTTCTAGAAATTATTTTGTATTTATAGCGAGATATCCTGTAAAACCTTTTTTCCAAATTTTTTTTCAGTACAACTGCTGGTATTGTTCTCATTTCAAATGTTATGATGTGTCCTGATTCAGCCAGAATCATACTTTTCTCAAGTTATGATGTCTGCCTTGTTAAAGGAAGTATAAATATTTCAAAAGTTACATTTACACGCAATTACAATCAACGCCAACAAAACACACGTTTATTGTTTCCTACATCTTTGCCATTCATTTGTGACCTCTTTTCCCGTATTCTAAATGTTTCAGCTGTGTTTTGTGAACTCCCCGTTATGTCATTAACCATCCTCTTATCGGTGGTTTTAATCTTTTCTATTTGCTCTCTTTAAGAAGTGATTCAGCTATTGCTGCCGCTCCTTTGAATATACAAGTGCTTTGCATATTCTTGGAATCCCATTGCTGTCAGATAATTTTAGTTATATTTAGTGACATAATATGCTTTTCAATTAACGTTTCATCTTCTTGGAAATAAACCATTATTACTGCACATAAAACTAACACACCTCGTACCATTCGATGAAGCTTTCATTTCACGAGCCTACGCCTCCCATTACGTTTACATTTCCTCTTCTGGAAAGAAATTGCAGAAACTCTTTGCTTTGGAATCGTAAGCCCCATAAAACTGTGTTGTAGTATTTGTACTTTTCATATTTATTAAAACCGTTTTCTAAGAAGGCTTTTTTTCAATTAGCCGAAAAAAATCACCCACGACACCTGAGGCAAATTGCTTATAAAAAGCTTGCTTGCAACATTTACTTTGCCTCAAAGGTCTCTAGAAATAGACAGAGGTTGTTCCATATAAATTAATAAATACAATATTATAATATTAGCAACACTCTTCTAATATTTACAATTTCACAGACATAAATGATTGATTCTTTGTTCATTCCGTTCTCCGTATTTCATAGCCGTTTGACCTCATTTACCTCATATGACTAGGTTAGACCATACCGGCCAGATGCTGATGTATTGCTGGTTTTCTAATGTTTTGTTATTCAATAATTCTAATAGTATATTTAAATATACCCCTTCAACCTATTTCTATACAAATATTAGTTTTCTAAAGAAGTACACTACCAGTCATAAAAGTAATCTCTTTTTTTCGGACTTGTCCAAACTATTTTATCCTGTCAACTTCCGGGCCGTCCGAAACTTTTGTAAAATAGTAGGCAGGTTTACGTATTTTTCTTTCTCCAATGTTTACTTGTTATTCCACTAACATCACATAAACATTCGTGGAGACGACAAAGAAAATACCTATATTAAAAGATGAAAATTCAATCTATTTAGATCAGTTGTTCAATTTTATTAATTTTCCATTTTCAGTTTTAACTACTAGATCTTGTCTGTTTATTATTAAAGTTAGCGATATTGTGTATCTGCTAAACACTTCATACTTTAACAATGTAACTTCAGCGGAGTATGACATAAGTTACATTCTCATATGATACAGTAATTAAATTATAAAAACTAGGACATAATTGTATATAACAGTCACTATTCTGATTCACGTTTATTAAAAGCTATCGAACAGTCGATTAAGAAATTTTGAATTTAAACTAAAAATCTTAAAACGTAAATCTAATACTGATTTGGCTGTTCCAGCTTATCGCCTGCGTGAAACCGGGGAAGCAAATGTTTCAACATTTCATATAGACTAACAAGATCATGTAACATTAGTTTTGTCCACTGAACAGATAACAGATCCCAATATAAATTAGTATTAGATTTTAAGACAGCGGAGTACGACAATAGATTTATCTAATTTTTCTCTCTTATAATCATGTTGATGGGTTCAGTTGAAACAACTAATGGTGCATAATCTTGTTAATATATATGAAAAGTTGAAGTTTTGAATATGCTTACAAAAGAGAATAATTAGATAAATTTATTGGTCATCCTTGCAAATCAAATTGTTTTATGTGTAGAATATTTGTGTCAAGCATTCAATGGTAACAGAATCAGAAGAATCATCAGATTACATTGGAACGTCTTGACCCTATTCTAGGTTCCTGATTCCTACCTTATTGCGGTCAGTTGTGGCCTTTACCCGCAGATCTTGAATCATTTCTAATTGTTAGGAGCTTCAATAATCGGCGGACACTGTGCGGCGCCAGCAAGAGGGTCAAGTTACAGTTTTTTGCGACGCAAATTGAAGAAGAAGTTCGGTTCTCGGCGATTGATTTAAGTGTTCTTAACCTTTTTGAAGTGAAGACTATTGAAATTAGAGGATAGGTGTTCTTTGGTACGGAAGTTGCGAATTAATTTTACGCTTCAATTATTTGTTAATAAACATTTTGTATTTACAACACGTTACCCCCCGACTTTCTTTTTATACATTAGCTTAATTTTTTTCATATCTGAATCTAAATGGCTAAATGTAAATGTTTCACGATTTTTCTACCTTTTCAAGCTGATTCACCGTGTCTGCCAGTTCTTTCGCGCATCTCTGAGAACCATTATCTTTTTTGCCCAGCCCAGTTTCTAAATCTCTCAATTATCCGTCTCATCTCTGCTACTTTTTTAACCGAAAACATTTCGTTCATCTTGAAATCCGCGCGGTCCTCTTAACTAATAGAGATGGTATAGCCACTTGCTTTTACCCCGCAATCACCGGGTTTTCCCGTTGAAGGAATACCTCTTTAATTGCTGCTTAATTCTACATGAGGACTATTCAGATGATGTAGTTTTTACAAAACTTGATAACAAAATGATAGTAAATGTTTCTACGGTTAAATTTTAACTATCTGTTTAAGTGTAAAAGTTAAAAAGCTAACAACTATCGTTCGCATATGTGGACTTGCTTATTTTAACAAAATCTTATGTGCGTTGAATCTAGTGGTGGCGAAAAATTTTAATTGCTTTGCGATTTAGACATTTTAAATCTTAGTAGTCAATCGGAAACCATTTCACGATTTGATCGGAAATGTTTTATCGCACGTTGTTATACTCCAAATAATAAATGAATGTTTATAAATTAACCAATTTTAATAAATACCAATCAGCAGGACGAAAACTCTCAAGCCCGGTACATATTTGTTTGTTTCAAGTGAGATTCGCCCACTCGGCTCTTATGTACTTCAAACTGATCAGTGCGCGAGTCATGCGCAGTTACCAGCTGTATAGCTAAGATAAAGATTATTGAGTTATTGTTTTAATTCACCCACTATGAAAAAATAGCATATGCTATTTGGATAAACCAATATTTCTAACTTTTGAAAACACAGTATAAGTAACATCAAAAGCAAATGTTTCATAGTAGCATATTCATTTATCTGGTAGTTAAATAATCCCCATGTTCTTAATTTTCTTGCTTTGCTTCCTATTTTGGGGTTTTGTACGTCTTTATAATCCTCCATTAAGCTGGGCACGCGCCTCTGTTAAACTGGTTGTGCTTACAGTCGAGGATGCAAACTGTTAGTCAGATGTGAAATAACGAAACATTTTGCAACGAATACTATTTTCTATAGAAACAAGTCTATTTTTTATTGAATAAACGTAATTATTGGCTACCTGATAATAATAAACGTGTAACAGCAAGTATTGGTCGGCTTAACTTTTATAATAAATATATGCATAGTTCAGATAGTTACTATTTTCACTTAGAAGTAATGAGATATGTAGCTAGGAACGTGCATAAAAGGAACAAACCTTTGAAGAATCACAACATTTTGCGCTAATGAAAAGCAGTATTTGGTCATTCAACCTTCACTTGGAAAACTAACTGGACATTCTTTCAAGCTAAATGTAAATGTTCCATTCATCGATATGATAGACCTGATACCATGATATATCTATCTATATATATACTTGTAAACCTATCACTTGTCTACCTCCGGTAGCTTAATGGATTACAAAGTAATTTATTGTTCTATCCTCCAGAGAAAAATGTCATGTCTTGTGTTTTGTGAAGGTGGTGTACATCATACTCCCTTGAAGTTTTGTGAAATAAAAATGAATTCGTACCGGCATATTTTTAAATGTTACTTTATCATTGGACACTAGATTAAGCTGTATCAGAGTTGAAAAGTAGTTAATGTTTATATTTTATTTTACTATATGATTTACAGTCTTATAAACTGTACTGTTTGCTTGCAAAATTGTTTCTCAAGCTTTTGTCTGTGAATATACTAAAGTTGCCACATGCAGTATTTATCCATTGTTATGCGTGATGTCTACCCCCACAAAATTGTAGTACCCAATGAAATAATTAGCATTATACTTAACATTAGTAGTTTTTCAACAATGAAGGTTTCTAGCCATAAATAGACTATTGTTTCATATCTTTGAATAATACATTTAAACCCTTCTTCTTTATCACTATATTGGTAATGTAATGTTTTTTTCTCTTGAATTTGGAGAATTAGAATCTGTTACATTTTATTGTATTTTTCAGTTTCCTAATGGTGGAGCGATGGCCACCAATTCCTGCTCTTAGAAACTCTAGAAGTCAACACGAACTTCTAGATCAGGTAATTTCTAAACTATTTCAAATCCAGAAACAATCCCTACTGTTTATGAGGGTTTGGATCCTTCTCGATCACCCCCTTAAATGACTTTTATTTTTGATAATGTAACATTCCAAGCTGAAAACTGAAAGACAAATTAAGCATGTTTACGAGAAAATATTGCATTTAACCATTCATTATTATTTCAAACTTAGAAAGAAAGGGATCAAACCCCCCCCCCCCCATTGAATGCTTCTCACAAAGTCGCATAGTTATTATGCCGAGATAATAAGAACCTACCGATAATACATACAAGAACCCTACGATCAATAAAATATATGCAACTTTGCGAAAACACTTAAAATTTTTCAATTCAGGATGCTAGAATACAACGCTTATTAGCTGAGATGAATCCCTCAAAGTCTTCAGTTTACTCTACCACTGACACCTCATCTCGTTACGGATCACAGACAATAAACGGAAACTATCTTCCTACCAGGAATGCTGACCCTTTGAAGATATTCATAGAGGAAACAACATATGCAGTTCCAACAACCTCTATGGGTTATTCACCAGTCAGAAATGCTTCCCTCTACCAAAACCAAAATGGTTCTATGAACAGATCCAATGGGTACCGCGAGGCTCCCCCTTACGAGCTACTGTACCCTCCAGCCCCGCCAAGGACGCCAGGTGGCGGCGATATGACCGCCAGCAACGGTGGCAAAATGCAGCCTCCGCCCTACAAGTAGGTGTTTTTACTCAGATTCTCATTTTTGTCAAATATATATTTCGTTTTATTTATATTGTACAATTTATTTTTGTTGGTTTACTCTACGAAAGCTTTCAATGTAATTGTTTCAACTTTATTCAAATATGGAATTTTCCCGAAACTCAGTCTTTTGATCCATGATTTTCTGTTTCCGTCCTCTTACTTCTAAACTAAACCACATTTCTTGAGATAGCACCTTTCAAATATCTATTATTTTTAGTCAAGTGATAGCTGCTCGCAACCGAATGCATGTAAAGCCAGCTTGGACATTGGCACCTGCAAGGTTGAACGTAAGTTTCAAATAATCTATGAAAAATTTTAAACTTATATTTCCCAAGAAGAATAAAGCCTACCATTAACTACAGTCGTTAGGTGCAAACTCCAGGATCTATGACACATTTACTTTCAGCGTTCTCCGGCCTCTCCTTCTGGAAGATTTCTATCATACGATGACCATCAACGAGTGAATTCTGGAAACTCGGAAGAGGTTCGCTTGCTAAATGTATATTCTTTAAAACAACAACTATCAATAAATCAAATTCTAGATCAAAAGATTTTTCGAAAGCTGACGAGTAAAGAGTCGTTTTTCAAACCAAGTGGCTCGAGAAATGCTTAAATGCAATTTAACCGACTTATTCGAAATGTTTCAGTTTTCCTGCAGTACCCCTTCTAGAGATTCCGACTCTCCCTCACCCCCTGAGAACTCTAGAATTATGAGGAATACAGCCAGACAGGCTTCGTTCATAGCTGCTGTGCAGAGAAATTCAGTTGTTGAGAAAACCAGTAAGTTATCCATAGACACAACAATTACATTTTATTTCATATCTATATTTGAAACATTTAGCTCCGCTGCTATTCATTCGTTAAAAACTTAATTTAAGAATTATCGAATTCATATAACGACTAATCCGTTTAACTTCAATTCTAATATGAATTGTTTGTATCTGTCTTAAAACGTTTAGGTCTTCCAGATTCAATGTGTCAGGCCGAACCGTCTCCACCATTACCGAGAGTTGTTGTCGAACAAGCTTCCATGAATGTAGATGATTCTGAACTAGAAAGGGAGCCTCCCTTGAGAAGAAGATCTCGTAGAAGTGCTAGAGACGTTAATATCAAGTCGATTACCAATCGAGGAACCGCACGAGCCAAGACTGAATCTTTGTTACTGCAGCATCACAGAAGAACGACGGTTTATGGTGAGTTGAATTTTCATTTTTTTATTCTTAATGCATAGGACATTAGGCAAAGGAGCAAGATAATTCACAAACAAGTACTCTTTTAAATATATTTTACTTTTACATACATTTATGTCTTCCTGGCAACCTAACATCTATTTCTGTCCACCTTGGCTGCACACAACTCTTTAAGCTTATTGCATCGACACTTCACAGGCTTTTTCCAAACGTCGGTATCTTTTTCAACACTTGCCGGACACTTGAACTGCCGTCGGTCGCATGAATGTAAGAGAGACGAATTGAGCGCTGCTGTAATTTTAGCTGTGCTGCGTTAAAAGTAGCTATAGTGAAGTTTGTTGTCGTTCTTAGCAAAAGTAAGACGGTCAGAGTGCAACTTGTCATTACCGTGCATGGAACTCAAATAACATTCATCTACATTTCTCTTTGGCTCTATCGAAGTTAATGTTTAAAAGGTTTATATTTATATTCCCGTTTAAAAGATTGGCAGCTTTTTAGTTATTGATCAGAAAAGAACTTGTTATTATGTATATGTTTGAACGGAACAATTCGAATTAGAGACTATTTACTCAATTCAATAGGTGTTCAATCCGATACATTCCTCATATCTTATGGATAATGATGTAAATGTATATTTTCTGTTTTGCATCTACTCTATATATCCTATAACTTATATATTAACAATAGTGTAGTACTAGACGAAAGAGGCTTTATAATCAGATTTTTTATATTTTTCTACTTCTTACACATATATGTTTCATTCACTGTTGCAGCTCTTTTTCGTTTACTGTTCGTGAGAATGGAAGGAATCCTACGTCACACTTTAAAACATTTACTTTTCCCATTTTCCATTCATTCTCGGTTTCATTGTTTTTTCCCGCTCTTTCTATCTTTTGTGCATGAGCGTCGTCCCTGCGTGTGTCTTAACGCGGCAGGGTGAAAATTCCGTGTCCTGTGTTTACAGGAGGGATTTATGTCTGTGTTCTCTCAACTGTCCGTGCATTCTCGTCTCGAGGGGTTAGCACCTATCCCTATTTGTATTTGCAAACTGAAAAAGAATAGAATGGTTTGCGAGTGAAGTCCACCCGTTTTGCCGAAACATTCACATTTCGTAAAACATGTCTTTATGTTAATAGTTACCGAATGAACACTTATCTCGAATTCCTGCCAATCTATTTGGAGAGTTTTGGTGAGTGTTAATTTATCTTGGAAAGCAATCGAGAAGGTAAATGTTATAGAAGTCAAGAATCGTATAAACTTATATATTTTCTCTCGCAATATATTTTCTAAGTAATAAAGCTACTCGCATAAAACATCGACTGCGCTTTAATTATGTTCAAAATCACCGATCATAACAATGCTGTGAAAATAAATTTGGTGAACTAACATCTATCTTACTAAAATTGCTTATCATTTTTTCGGAATAGGGCCAAAAATAATTGGCTTACAAAGTCTGATATGGTTAACAGTCGTTCGTACTAAAGCTCTCCTAAATAAACAACGTCACTAACATTTTATTTGCTGTTATGTTTAGTTTACTGTATTTTAGCATAAAGCGGCTTATCAAATTTCTGTGTTTTTGTTTTCTTTCCAAATCAAACAAGCAAATAATACTTTATTATCAACTCCGCGCAATAACATTCCAATTCCCTTCAAACATAAGGATTATACTATTGTTTTAGTTTGTAAGAGTTTACAATTTATTTCATATATTTGGTACCATTTCGAACTTACACTATCTTCTGTCTATTTTGGCATTGAATTTATCTTTCATTTATGTCAACTCATAAATAGTCTCATAATTATTCGTAGAGGTTTTCTACCACTAGTATTTGAGGAGTCTGCTTGTTCATGTCATAATTCTATTTTTATCAAATCATTTACTTTTCAATGTTCTTTTTTCTCATTTTTCGTTTCCGCTTGCGTGATCGTCTTTCTGCACGCGTGTGAATGTGCCAATGATTGATGAGTTTGTCACCCTGGAATAGGAAAAAAGGGGGTTGAAACATTTGAAATCTCTGAAAAGAACAATTATTTTACGCAATTGAGTTTCTTCTTTAATAAGGCTATTACTTTTAAGTAAAGTTAACTGAAATCAACATAGTTCGAAGGTAAATATTTTCCTGTTTCTTCTTTAATAGAGTATAAGTAAATATGTTTATTATATGACATTGTTTAGCTACAAAAGTGAAATGTTTCTTTTATCCTATTTAAACTTCTAGATCCTTATAACGTTACCCGTTTACAAATATCTTTCTGCTTTCTACTTGAAGCTTATTTCAACCCATCTCTCGGCGAACCTTTGAAAAAGTCTGCCGATTGACTGACGAAGGACCCTCTTAACGACTATGAATGCAAAAAGTTGCAAGCATCTATCGGGGCGACAAACAGCGGTAGCATCAGTGGGCAGACTTGGTTTAATGGGGAATCGATCCCCCGACCGACGAATTGATGTTCATTCTCTAGAGACTATGTCAGCTTTTAGAAAAGACGAATTTAGAAGATTTGTCATTTCTAGAAATAAGATTTCCAGCTTAAATAATGCATGCATTTGAAAAATTTTCAAATTCTATAATCTGTTCTTGACTAAACGAGTAACATAAATTTTTGGAGCATTCCTTTTTGAATACTAATGCAATCTGAATCACAGTGGTAGAAAATGTACATTATAAACTCGGCTTCTCGAGCATTAGGTTTCTCTCTGGCCCTATTAATGAATAGCATGAACGTCTGAAACAAAATTTTCTTAATTTTATTATTACATCTAAACCTTTGAATAAGGCACCACTGAAACAAGGTAATACTCATTGTCAGAATTGTCATGATTATTCAACATTTGCTTTTATCGATAATGTAAATCTATACTTTTACTAAACGGTTTATATATTTGTCTTTCAACGGGTTATCATTAGTGTCGTTGTATTCCTTTTCATTTATTGAATCTGTTTTCGAACTTCCTCGACACCTAAAGTTTATTGTTTTTCTCAGAACTGTCTTATTATTCAAGTAGAAACTCGCAATTGTTGTTAACTTAGTCTATTTTACCGCGTGGGTTAGCCCCGCTCTTTTCATAGTTTGAATTTTGAATTTCACTTTCATACGGTGCAACCAAAGCGTGCTGAATTTCATGGCTTACCCAATATGAGTGGGCGATTTTTCACGCTCATTTACCTAATCTGTGTCTGCGTCTCCTAATCTGTGCACTAACCAGCCCTCTCTCGTTCATTTTGGCGGGTATCATTTGAATATGCGACTAGCGTGCATCGCCCACCGCTCTAATACAGTTGCTCAATATTGTTGACTCCAATATTATGCACCAATGAGCCTGCAGAACTGTCCTGAAACATTCGAATTCCCTAATAATACGTCTATTCTAAATTCTATCACACTCCCGGAAAGACACATCGACAATTTGTTTATTCTCTCTATAACCTATAACGAAGTCGGATTAAAAACATTTGCAATCTATAGTGCCTTGGCACTAAACTATTTAACTTGGCAATATGAGACGTTTTCACAGTGTGGTCACCTTTTTTCTGGGAAATCCACAAGCAGGTTGGTAAGAAAACAACTTTTAAGAATTTAATACTTCCAAGTTTATTGTAAGTATCGTTTTACTGTTCTTATTATTGAACTTATTATTTCGTCTCGAATATTTAAAAGATTATATGAAATTTATGCACCCTTTAACCTTATAGGAGCCATTCTCAAAGAAAATTTGCCATTATCATAGCCCATTTTCTATAAGAATTCCATCTTTTCCTTGCAAATCTCAAATGTTACTCATGTTGGCTATTGAATAGCCGTCTTTGAGATGACACGCGTCTCAATTTCAATCAGACATGGCGGCTGGCGCCTTTGATCTTTTCGGCTGATTCATGAAACATTTGATTTAATAAAAATGGTTTCGGTTTGCATATCTTTAATAGAGCTGTTTTCGCTAATACGATTATTATCTATACACTTTGAGATGCTTTGTTAGTGTACAACTGAAGACACTCTGCTAGAACTCATTATTATCATATATTATTCGATTTAATCGACAGTTTTACTCTACGGAAATATTTTTTGTCTTAGCTCGAAGTTTCGTGTCTAGACTTTGTGAGTTACATATAAACAACATACCAGAAAAGTTCCAGTACTATTTTATCAGAGACTTATACGTTTAGTCTGCACAAAACGCACACCTCAATTACAGTTTATATCACAATTAAATATATCTCTCTGATAATGAAAGATTCAATACCTTTTTTAGTAATAACTATACCTCCTGTACTTGTTTACGTGACTGGAAAAATATTCTTTTAAATGAGGATTATTCTCCAAATAGGTACTTTTCACCTTTCATTTAACGACTGAATCTGCGGTTCCCGATCTGAATCTCTCTTTAGAAAGCAGTCTTTCGCCGTTCTCTGTCGGAAAAGACACAGTAACGACCTCTAAATTCCAATCTGAAAATCATCTTTGCGCACTTGGAGGTTGACATTTATGTGAAACTTTTCAGTTCAGTGTTTTTCGGGGAATGTTTTAACCAAAGATTTGAGTTACCGAAAGTAAGCAACAAAACTATAATTTCTTGAAATCCAGTTATATGCACTTTTTGTAGTTAAGTTAAGTTTTGGAAGGAAAACTAGACCCTAGGAATCCTAAAGCTAATCACTATACTATTGCAATATAATTTATCGAATTGTAAAATCTGAATCGCAATTTGTAATTTTAAATGTTTTATCCCATTTTGTGGCCTGCACAGTGGCGCGACTCTGTCTTCTTGTAATGTGATACTAGTGTTACGAATGGGCTTCCATCTCGGTCAAAAGTCTCGCACAAAGATTTGCACCGCACTCTTCCAGCAAATGTTTTGCTCATTCGGAGTTTACTATTTTATCCAGTTTATGTTTTAGTTTCACAATAACAATGTTCCTCAGCAGAGTTAGTTGAGATAAAATCCAGTAATACGAAAGACTAACGAGTCTTCTTGAATTGTCAGTTATATATTGTAAACATCATCGTGGAAAACTCATTGCGCAACTTATTCCTCAACGTTTTACTTTATTTTCTTGTTCAATTACCCCTGAATTTTTCCAATTCGTGTTTATCTTTGATAAATTGTTAGATTTATTCTTTCACAGCATTTTTTTTCAATTGGGAATGAAACATTCACAACAAAGTGAATGTTTCATGCTTATTAAACTGTCCATTTGTTAAGTAAAGGGAACTTGAAAAAAATATGTGTGTTACCAAGTAACATACAAAATCATATTCTTCCAATTACAATACTGTAATGTTTCAGGCGATCAACTAATCTCATCTTCTACTTATCGTGAGAACCGCAGCGACGCAGACCTACTTGATCAGAATCAACATGGTGAGTATGATTAGTGATTCTCCACAGAGAGAGTTTGGATTCTTCAAATTTCGTTGACAACTACGAATATACCGATAGAAGTATGCTATCAAGCTCCTTAAAGTTTCGTTCGACAAGGAATCAATGGAGTATTCCACTTTAACTGTTTGAGCAAAAGTTAATGTTTCCCTTCTATTCCGAGAGATGCTTGAATGCATGGTTTCTTCTTATAAATATGGCTTTCGTAAAAATGAAGTACTAAGCAACTTTTAGAAAATAAAAATCGACACATTTTCAAAAACAAATTACCAGAAAACTAACCAGTTCGGTTTTCGCTGAATATCATAAAATTTGGCAGTTTTCAGCCAACATGCAGCTTTCGTAAGTTAGCAGCACACGCGACAACTGTTCTGCAGGGTTTTTCATTTTTTCGTCGATTTTCTTCCTCTCATACTTTTCTTTATAAATGAGCCAAATCAATCCCTCCAATCAAAACACTATTTATAGTGCCAAACTTTAGGTCCTAATGGTTCAATTTAATTTATAGTTTGTGAAGATATAGTCTATATAATATATACTATACAATTCGATTGAACATAACTATAAATGAAACGATTGCTTTCTCTCTGTAACATATTTATTACTAGCTATTATATTATATATTTTACCGTGTTTGCAATGTTTTATTCTATTCAATGCTATATAATTTTTAAAAGTAAGCTTGCTTTTCTTAAGAAAACGTTGTTGTGATATCACATATATATGAACTTTTGCCATTTGGAGCTGCCTTCTAAGAAAAAGCTGGTCGAGTCAGTTTGATTGACAACTATGTAAAGTTTAATCTTTCGATTGTTGGTTGTTTCTATGTTATGTGCGACTGAGTCACGGCAAGTCGACTTTCTCATTACATTTCAAACTTGTTGCTTAGGACAGCGACTCGAGCTAAATTTACAACTTATTTCTTGAAATACTAAAATTATGCTTAAATCTCATCTTGTAAACTAGTTTTTTCTAAACTTGAGATCTAAAGATTCTCTGCGATTAGACAAACTAAATCCTTTGTAATAGACCACATAACTGCCCTAGCCAAACCTAACTTTACGTATTCTTCAAATACTATCAAACTTTGAATATACTATACTTACTTATCAGATTTCACGATATTTTGCCAACTTGAAACAACAAGATTATATTTAATATATATCTAAACTATTTAGTTAAATTTATTTTTATCTGAATTAACTGTGGGTTTCAAATTTTGCAAAATCACCATGAATCACCTGAATTTCAATCCATCATGGGAGCGCGAACGCGACACGTATATCTATCTTTCCATATATCTATCCTTTTGGGCATGTGAACAAATATATCCGGTCGTCGAATATTAAAACATTTGAAATCTATTAATCCACAAATCTCATTAATTCAGTTTAAAAATTAGTCTATATTACACTCTGTTCTACTGATCATGAAGATATTTGACAGTAAGTTGATCGCTTTCTCAAGAAAAGGTCGATCGGTTTACAAATAAAAAATCAAAACAAAACAAAAAAATCTTTCAAAGAAAATACCTCCACCGAACCAATAAAGATAAACTTCCATAAACTTTATTACCTGCTATTTTAACGAATATGTTGGAAAATAGTTTTTGAACAAAGGTTAGCTGATTTTTGGCGTTTTGGCGAATACGACACGATGATGTCTTTGTTCCTTTCTTCATTTTTTGTATTTGCTTATCAATTGTTTTTTGTATCACACCTACCGCAAGGGCATTCTTATGAATGGTGTTCCACATTGAAATGGAAAATAAAGCCGTTCATCGCCAATTCAAGTGAACATTGAAACAGTTTCGAGGAAATACTTCTGTAATAACACCCATATTATATTATCCCTATTATCTAGACTAGAAGCATTGGCGAAACCTCCCTTATATTTAATATCTAATTCATTACTAAAAGCAATCTTCTGCGGTAGAAAGAGAAACCCAAGTTGCTAATATTTCAAGTAGCATATATCAGTGTAAGAACTTCATATAATTAGGTTCTGCTCCATTTTATGCAATTTGTGAATTCTTAAACTAACTTCTCGCAAGTTGTTTTATTTAATTTTCGCGTCGCTAACAATGACTCAATAATAATAGTTTCTTCTTATCAGAACAAACGTCTTGGTTCATTTAAACTCATAAATGTTATCGCTGCTAATTTCAAATTTCCCATTACAATTCCTAAGAACGCAGAACGCCTCCGAATCAATAACTTCTAAAACTTCCATTTGAGCTATACCATTCTAAATGGGTTTCGGGATTAAATCATTTGGTTTCAGTAAGTTTTTTATTTATTTTGGGGAGTGTTTTAAGGTGTGATTTAGATTTAGAATGCACTGCTACTAATTGTTTAACTGTTTTTGCATCATTTTTTCTACCATATCCAAATGTTGCAAAACTCTATTTGATAAAGACTAAATCATCAGCGTCCTATTCCAATAATCAAACATTAACTCGATCGCTTCCGGTTTCTATACAGGCTTTTACAACACTGCTGCTGTGCAATCGTCCCTCTATTATATTATTTTGCAGCTTTCATTTCCGAGCCAGATTTTGTCAAATTCCTCTCTGTTTGCTGCTGGTTTATTTTTCGAATCTCAAATGTTTGTGGTTGTTCATCGACGGGACAGAGGGCAATGAGCATGGCTCTTGTATATACAGCTGGTATACTGCAGCTTAACTGATCTGATCCAATCCGAATAGAGGATTTAAGTCTAACTATCTAGCTTACATTTATTCTGCTGTAACTTTTGATACACTTAACACATTATTATCTTGTATTTTTAAAATCTCCCGAGAGTAAATGCTTCGTAGTAAATACCCGTCCGAAATGTAGAATTTCTGCAGTTAAAAGTCATTTACTATTTTGCTAGTTGAGAAAAGAAACAGTTGCCGTCGGTTCAGTACAAATGTTTCAAATGTGCTGTCGGAGCCCGAATGTATCAACAGTAGTATAAATAATTAAATCATTGTTCTTACAAGCTAGATATAATTTCTATTCATTTAGGGGTTTTCTTGTTGTTGATAACCCTTTACATTAATGTGTTTGCAATTGCTCATTTGCTAATTACCTGTTTTGTGCATTTCGTTTCACTGCATTTTGATTGATCCAGTGCCACCTGTCCTTAATCCACCTAGTGACAGTGCTGCTAAGCACCGACTCATCTTAACTGTAGGTTATGAAATACAAAGTGTTTAGTCACTGTCTTATGCCAATTAACTCTTTAATCTAGAACAGTAAGTTTACGAATCGTCATACCATAATTGTATTTTGCTTTACGTCTAAAATGAAAAAAAGACGTTAGGTCTTTTTTTCATCAATAAGCAAGATGATACATTTGATATTCACGAACAATTTAGTATTTGAATGGAAAATTTACATTTTGCATAGAAACTGGGATAGGTAATAACTAAATTAGTTAAATAACTTTGTTTGAAATACATTTTGCGTTTAGCGTATTCATACATATCAAATGATAGTATTTGCGTTAAATTTGGATATCAATAATTTTACATTTTTAATTGACGATTTGCTGGGAGAATAATTTTTCTGACATATATTTCTTTTCATATTTTTGTTTGAATTTCGAGTTAGCAAATAAGTCAGACTGGATTCCCGTAGGTTTCGTAACCCTTTTTACAGCGTTTCGCAAACACAAATTGCCCCTAACTTAAATGTTTCACCTAAAAGGTTGAACCAGCGCGTGAGGTGCGAATGATATACCTCAAACTTCCGCTGTGGGTGGTTTCCGGTAGAGAAGGAAGTGTTTAAAGAATTTCACAAAGCCTAAATAACATATATTTAATATAAATGTTTTTATTACTAACAAGTATAGCAATCATTAAAGTTTAAATACCATTGGAAGAAACTTATAGTTCTTATCACAGTGAATCAAATAAAGGGAACAATTATGGTATTATTATTACATTTTGTTCAAATCCATTGGCGGTACCGCAAGCGCACAAATCTTTGACAATTACTACCTTCTGATAGAATTCTGTAATCTTTTATGTTACGGAATACAGGACAGTCACTTCTTAAAATAAACTAAGACCACAGCTGCTAGTATTTAGTGTATTCAGTAAGTATTCCCGGTTTGTAACCTCCCACGTTGCTTATTTCAATGTCAAATGCTTTGAATAGATGCATTGGACCCGTATATAACCGAGACAATTGAGCTAGAACTAAACCCATTGTGGGTCGCCTTGTTTGTGAATTGTAAATGTTTCTGATTCGTATTATATTTAGGTTGCTTGTTGGCAAAATAACTAAACAATATTCTTTAAATATTCACTTGCCTAATTTGGGAAGACTGCAATTATTCTTAACTTTTGTAACCATGTATAAGTCATATAAATTTCTTTTTATTCTATTTTCTATTCTAGGAAGAGGGACTCCTCTTTCCTATAGTAAACATTGATTCCAAGAAATGTGCTGAAACATTTGGTTATGCAACCCTTACATGAATGAGAATGTCATTATAGTAATTACGCTTTGGTCCCTTAGAACCGCACATGCGACCCCCCGCATTCTGCCAACCGAGACAGCTATAGATTTACATAAGGGCAGGTAAGGCCAGTAAATATAGCCCCCCCCCCCCCCCCCAAGTTAACATACTTACTTGCCAACAAGGTGTTCTTTCTCTAACGTTTATGCATACTGCTCAACTGATTATCTCATTGTTGTATTGTTAAAATGTTACATTATTTTCTGAGCCAACTTTATAAACACTTTCATTTGGTTTTAAATGTTAGAAAGCAACATAAATTTTGCTAAGTTTTCTTTAACAATAAAAAGCAAGGTATGATAAAAACGTTCCCGCTTGACACTAGACTGCCCTTACCGGACCCCCTAAGAAGGGCAGGTGGTATGCCTCCTGCGAGTCCCAGACCACAAATACGCCTATCCGTTTGTTTAGGTTGACATTGATTATACTATGCATTGCAAACCGGTACATAAATTATAGCCAAAATTGCCAGCAACATTTAAAATCTATGACCTATCAGTTAATTCTGTATGACTATATACAGTATCATTTCGGAATTTGAAAAGTTTCAAAGTTTTTTTCTATAAATATTTTCAGTTCCTTTTTTGACCTGTTATATCTAAACTTTTAGAATATCTCTGATCTTTTCTCTTGTTGTTAGCAAGGTTTCTTCGTAGGCGTTTCAACTCGCCACGGCATTTTAATTTCAAGTCTTCTGATTTGAATTGTTTCACGTTTCGGCTATTGAGTTACGTCAAAGCCGCATTTAATTAGACAATGTTTCCTAGAAATTTGGTGAAGACGCGGTTTCTAACGTATAAAGTCAGCTCTTATGAACAGGTTCAATATTGTAGGCTTGAACCTATAAATAGTCTTGTCTTTACATATAAAATAGTTTGTAGTAAGAGGTTTTATGAAACATTGACTTTTCACTTTCCACATAAATAGTTCATTACTTCATTACAATTCACTATCTAGCACTACTATCTTCTCTCTTCTTCTTTTATTTGCATTATTAGTTTTCATTGTATTTCTTGGATGTTTTCCTTCCGATGTTTTTAAAACATTTCAAAAACGGCCGCTAGGCGTTCGTTTCTTCCTCAAAGTCTCAACAACGACGGTTAAATTAATAGCCTTGTTATGTTTGTTATCAGACCAGTCCCCAGCCAGTCAGTCCCTAGATTTATCGATTTCCCAGTTGAACGGAAGACTATTTCGGGGGATCGACTGTTTTCTGCAGAACATTTGCAATTCACATAGTTTAGTTACATTCCGTGTCCATCTTAGTATATTGTTTACTTTAAACGCTGAAAGTGACTGGTTTACGATTGTTTTACATTCATTTCTAAGAGTATATTTGGTTCAGAAGATTTCTTAGCATCTCATATCTTTATAGAAAACGTTTTTTTCTATGGTTTGCGTTAAATATCTAAATTGTTCTACAAATTCTTTTGTAGTGTACTGTATTTGATTATCTCGGAACTGACAATTTACACGCTATTTTCAAAAACCTGGTGTTTTTAAATCAGCTAAAAACAATTTTACTCCTCTCCGCAGCTGTTCCCAGTTGTTTTGAAATAGTTTTTTTTATTTTACAAACTTTTGAATCTTTTGCAAATCATCGATTTTCTGGTAATCTTTTACCCGCCTACTCTATTTGTACAACTTGCCGTTATGTTCATACGCTCGTTTGTATGTTTAATTAGAGATTATTACGTCATCTTGGATATGGACGGTTACGAGGTTTTGAATAGGAATGAAGTCAGAAACATTTGGGAAAATCAGTCGTTGTTTAAGCTGAAATTACAATTTTTAAAGTTGATTGTGCTGCAAAGACTTACTGTTCCTAGGTTCAGTAGTGTTTCTATTTGGGGATGTAAAACACTTAGTTTAAGAGAATTAGTTTCTATCAAGCAAGAACTAATATATTCGTTTCAGAACCTTTATTTCAAAAACACTTATTTAATATTTAATTTGAAAATTTACAAATTTTATCAAGTTGATTGTTGGAAATTGTTTCAGTTACTTGCTACATGAAATTCCAGTTAGTTTTTGGCAGCGCATTAATGTAGATAAGAGATTGAAATTTAAAGAATACAAAATTGTTGTATTCTTGTAAAGTGATTAAGTACAGAATTATTCTATGTTGTTGTGGAAATTACAATCATCCAATATCTTCTTCTGTCTTCCAATTAGACAACCTCTTTGGTTATATTACCAATTTCTTGACATATGGTAACTGCATTACTACTTAGATAGCTGTCTAGTATTATAGGACTGCTCGGCTGACTGCTGATTCGGTACTAACAGACCTTTAATTATGCGTTTAGCATTACAATGACAGAAGGCCCCTTCTAGACATGTACTACCCATATATAACACTATATATTTATATTATAGAGTAAAAACATAAACGTAATACATATGTTTTGCTTGCTTATCTTTTAGAAACATTTGTTTCCTAACCAAAGAAAGCAAGTGCCGTAGCAAAATATATCTTTATATATGCAATTTGCTTTCTCAAATAACCAGTTTTACATATCCAGAGTTTTATATAAAATTATATATCCAGAGATATATAATTTTATGTTTTTAGATGACCAAAATTTACTAACCATAAGTTATTAACCGCTGCACGTTGTTTTCACGTATTGTCTTATATTTTTCCTAAATACTATTGTGGACAATTTCTCCTATTTGACTAAATCTGCCTTCATATTAAGTTGAAACATTAGCATTTAGACATTCAGTGAAACGTTTGTTATTAAAGGAGTCATATACTCTTATTTTGTACTTAAATACATTTCTTTTTTACTGTTTACTTATAGTGCTAAACATTCACAATGGAGCGAAATCATTGATAAAAAACTTCTTCATACATAAATCGCTGCAAAAGAACTGATTACAAATGTTTTAGATTCCTGCATAAGTATGCGTCGAACAAGACCTAAATCCTACGTGTTGGCCACAGAATCCAGTCCTACTGGAGGGGCAGAGTCCACCACATCAGCAGTTAGCCAAGATGATACCAGGTAATCAAAGACAGAAAACAATGACCAAAGAACTAAAACGGCACTATGCACTTCTTCTTAATTCGCAGATCTAACTATTTTGTTGTGAAAATCTAAATATATCTCATAATTGAGATGTATCAGAAATCCACAAAAAATGTAATAAGAGTACCAAATATCTTTCAGTCGCGAGCTGTCGTCCATGGGTTCGATGTCCTCAATTGACAACTCCGCCCGTAGTGCCGGGGCCAGACTAGACACGGCCTATACCGGTGGACCCGACTTCAAACCCAGCTCATCACATTCGCTTCACAAGATTATGTCAATTTTCAATGTAAGCAATTGCTTCAATTATGCAAACAGAAACCAAATTCAGTAATAATTAATTTAAATTTAAGAATGAGGAATATAAATTTTACGTTAGATATTGATTCTCTAAAATTCGCATTTTACAAAATTAACATTTATCTTTAAGAAGGACTCAAAGAACCGTTTCCGACCAAAGCGATCACGGACATCGCTACCCGCAGGCAGAATTCCAATTCCTACCATTAAAGAAAAGGATGTTTTCAGACAAGGATGGGTGAAACACCAGGTAAAGATAACAATTACTTTTCTATGCTGAATGTATAAGAGGAATTTGAGTACCATGTTATTCGAAGGTTCTCAAATAAACAGATAATTCGGATAACATATTATATAAAAGTGTACTCTTTTCTTAATCAGAAATATTTTAGGAGATTCCGGTTGGCAAGACTATCCGTCGTTCAGATTGGTCTGACTACTGGGCTATCTTGTTAGTTAACCAGCAACAAATTATTCTTAGCGGGCAACAACCGATTGTTACCGTGCAAAATGGAGAAAAGGTCAGTTTTTGCTCAAATATTTAATTTTAAAATATTTGTCTGCAAATGGAAAAAGGTTTAAACAAATTGTAGATCCTCACCACACCCCCATCTCTGCGAGTGGATGTTACCCATTCTGTGGTGGATATAGCTTATGACTTTCTTAAAGACGGACGTCATGTACTCAGACTATTAACTCAGGCTAGAACAGAACATGTTATGCAACTGCAAAGGTAGATTTATAAACATTTATAATACCAACTAATCGATTAATCCTAAACATAATTTTAAAAAAAAACGTCACAGAAAAAGAAGCGAATACCAAAATAAAATTGTTAGCAATTGTTCGACTATAGTAGGGAAACTAGTGTTTTCTTCAACCTGAACTATAGCATCAAACATATGACTTTTTTGCCAACTTTGGTAAGCTTGTCGAGTATAGTTCAAAATGTTTGTTTATTCAATTGTTGGACAGAATTCTGGTTGACCAGATACCAGCAATACCACCCGGTATCAGCAAGTAAGGGCAGTTTTTACTCGTATCGAGTAGTAAATTGGTTCGTATCTGGTAAACCAGAGAATGTAGTTTTAATAATCTAGTACAGACATAGTTCATAATGGATCGGGTTTTTACGCGCACGCCCCCACATTTGATGCAATCATAACTTGTTTTTTCTTACAGTAAGATCGTATCTTCTTACAGATTCTGTTGTTACCATATATTTCTTAATATCACGTAGATTGAGAACCTACTGAATAATCTTATACAATCACATCATGTTCTCTGATAAAGTTTTGATTACAGTTTTAAATAGATCATATATTTTGATCGTAGTCTATCAAAGTTTAATAAAATATGCTCTCCAATAGTATGAAATGATTTCCAATATTAACATCATACCTTTTTGACAACAGCATTTTTGGGTATCGCGTAGAAACAGTTACTTTTACCACCTTGTCATACCTGTGACGATCACTAAAAAGTTTTCAAAATCAACATTTGTAAAAATAACAGATGTTTTCACACATTCGTGTAGCATAATGAGCGTATGAATTAACTAGTTTAGTGGGGGAGGCAGTGTTTTTCCCGCTGGGATTTAAAACATTTGGACTGCAGAACGTGGGCGTGCTGCCATATCCCTATTAAGGCCATGTGGTTTGTATCTTACATTGTTTTCGGGATTATCAGTTTATTTTTAGTCTTTTTTGGGGGGTGATCTTTGAGTGATGGGAATTGGGGCGGGATTTCGAAGTAGTTTTAAATAGTTAGGGTCTGCGGAAGTTTTGATTATAATATTCTTAAAACAGTTATTCATTCGTTCTATTGTGAGATTAAAGGTTTTTATTCGACGTGGTTCGTATTTATATCCAATAGTGTCATCTTTTGAATTTCTTCGCAATAGTTTGTAAGTACTGGAATCCGGAATTTAAGTTTCAAACATAGGAACGTTGCTGTTTTCATCCAAGAGTTTTAATCGTTGTTTTATTTTGAGCGGACAACCACTCAAATTGCTGAAAATTGTCAACTACAAAAAAACTTTCAGTGAATCCGATATGCTTGCTTGGATTTCTTCACTGCAGTCAATTGCTGATTCCCCGACTTCAAACAATCTACAAACATCGTGTTCAGTGAGTATATTTATAAAATACTTTTTTATTTTATTATATTTTTCTTTTTTATATAACCTCAGTACCTCTTGTCAAAAGTGTCACAATTTCATTGATTCTCTGTGTTGAATTTTTAGTTTCTTCACAAGAGTTTTTGGGAACAACGTAATTATTGCTCAGTAAGTATGAAATATTCATAAACACAAGTAAATTATTTTTATTCTTATAATGGGAAGTCAAACGCAATTACTATAGATAAATGTAGCTCTAATTAGTAGATGCTTCTTGAAATCCGATCGCTTTAAGAGTAAATGTTTCTAAGCCACTTATTCGAGACACAAGTTAGTTTCCATCCTTAATATATTGTATATCAATTGCATATAATTACAAAATGCAAAGCTTTCTTGTGAGACAACTCCTTTTTATGAGTAACACCAGTGTTCGTGGCGATTTTTCTCAAATCGTGCTATCTACTAAATACGACCCCGTTGGTAACCGCTGAGGATAATCCTTAGCAGCAGCTCTATAGCGACTCGTCTGCCTCGGGCTCCTGTGTTGTATATATATGGAGACGCCCCCATGGGGGGAATCGATACCCCCCTCACATACTCATTCATTCACTTATATGGGCAAAGTCGGTGAAACATTCCATTTCCTTATGCTTTTTGGTGTTCTCTTGTATTGGGAATTGTTTGTTTTGGTTGGTAATCAGAGGTTAGGAAAGTATTTTGTTGTTTAAAGCAGAGTTCCCATGGGAACGATGTTTGGCGATCGCATGCCAAGCTTGTTATTAATTTTCATAAAGAGTAGGCGCGCGTGTCGTTCAGGATTAATACAAATTATTTTAAAAATCTAAAGATCAAAACTGAATGCAAATACAATTACTAGTGTTGAATAGCTGCGATCTTCCAATAATGGATCTTTTCAAAGTATTCTGTTCTTGTTATTTTCTTAGTTAAATTGAAATAGTATACTCTTTTGTAGCTTTTTTATATTATAGTATACATTTTTAATGCTTACAATACATTTTTCGCGCCTAGTTCAACCGTTTCATGGCAGATTCGTCGTACAGTATCTACTCTAAATGCAATAATTACAATTTTTCCTTTTATAAACAAATTTAACCATATATTAACTAAATTTTGCAAGGAATAAAAACCTTTTCAGTTAGATTTTGTTTGCAACAATGTATTCTCTCCATTTGCAACCCGTCTGTCGTTGTATAATCTAATGTTAATTAATCCCCTTTATACGCCTTTATTAGATGTGTAGACGTTAAGTATAGAGCGCCATTGAAATGAGAGATGAATTAGTGTAAAACATTAAACATACTAATTTCTATAGATTAGACTCCTCACCGATACTCTTAAACGAAAGTAGCCGTTTCCAAAATAAATAAATAAATGTTTGTCCTTCGTTCGAACGGATGAGAGTAGCTAAGGATTAAAGTTACCTTCATCGAGTTTGTTCGTTTTAGCTTTCGCTTCATATAACTGAAAAGCATGAACTTCTCTTAACTCACGATTGTCCTTCATTTAAATAAAGATGAAACATTTCCTTTTTCGTTAAACCTCGGCCGCTCCCGAGTAGCCAGACTCCGCAGACCTACCTCTTTGCATAATTCACTTTGTTTGCTCTGTATAATATTATTAAGTCGTGTGGGAATTTCAATTTGTCCGCTGCGCCGAGGGAATACTTAATGTTGCTGATGTCTATGGCTTATTTTCTCGTTTTGCAAAAAAAACAAACAGATTTTTGAGGCGTAGCATTTTTAACGTCCGAGAAAAATGAATGTTTTAACTTTTCTCATAAAGTGTTTGTGATGAGTGGTTCAGTAGTTTCTTTTTCAGAATATAATTTTAATAATGTTACACTTTCTTTTTCTACACTGCAAACATCACTTTATGCCTCAAATAGAACTTTCTTCTTCAATTCGACTGCACAATGGCATTGAGAGACAAAATAACAAAAACTGGCATAAATCACCTTCCTCATTACAAATGCTTCAGCAATTCCAAACCAAAACGCAAAGCCCAGCAGCGGTGCTATGAAAGAAACCCTCGAACACAAAGCAGAAAAGCGACAAAACAACCTCAATACCACACTACTGCTTCTAGCAAAAACAAGCTCTGTCGCAGCAGCATTTTCGCCCAACGCCACCACCAGTTCATAACACCGCTCATCGACAATATTTCTCACCCTAACCACTTTTCTAAAATGAATCATATACAACAATTGTACTGAATAGAGAAAAGGGAATGTATCAAATTCTAGGCAAAGATTACTAGTTAACACCTTTCTTTTCCTTCAGAAACTCGTAATTATTAAAAGACCGACATAATTATAGATTAGAATAGTTATGTTCCACAGCATGTACTAGTAAACTGTTTAAGAGTTTCTGCTTTTGTTATTGGAAATATTCTCAGCTCTTTTTAACATAATTAAAAATCTGCATACGTTTAGGGCTTATTGAGAATCTATCTTTTATCTTTAGCACACTCTGAGTTTCATCTGATGTAACTAACTCCCAGATTAGAGTTCAATTCGCCTACAGAAAAAGACAAAACATTTGCTTTTCTGTCTTTGCTGCAACTTCAATTGTATTATTTTTGGTGATATATTCCATTAAGAGCGCTCTCAACAGTAAGGTGAACAGTTAAAAACTTGTGCACAACAAGGTGACAATATTCATCTTAGCTTCTTTTTTTGTATACACATTAGGAACAAATAGAACATCATCCATCCCCTTCCATAACAAAATCATTTTAAGCATTTAATTTTGAATCAGAGCAGCAGAAACTAAATGGTCGTTGAATAGAACTAGTTAGTTAGTGTTGTGTTTACTCTTTTGGTGTGGGGTCGTGGATTTTCTAACTGACTGGCTGCGGCCGGTTAGTTCTTCTTCCATGGGGGTAGACACGCAGTGGAAAGGTCTTCCTTCTTTAGGAGAGCTTCGCCGGGCACGCACATCCCCAACTAATGAGCTGCTTCTTTTAACGAGATCAGCTACTTGTATCCAGCTCTGCCGAGAACGCAGCCCTTTTTTGAAACATTTGAAAACATTTAAGTTAGCTTAGACTCCGAAACGGTTATTCGACTTCTACTTATTCTAGTAGAATATTCATATCAACTTTTGACTTATTGTTAGTTTGCTTATGATTGGAAATATAATATATCCACAATAGTGTCGGTGAAATACCAAGTATCTACGGTGAAACCTAGAAGGATTTCAAAATATTTAATTCCTTATTTACCTAGTATCACAGTTTGAATCTCAAACGATCCGTGTTGCAAAAATCAGAACATTTATGCTATATGCGATTAAGTGGAAAACAACAAGTCGATCTTAATATAACAAGCGGCTGTTCTATATTAATTACTTACGATACCATCTTTCTTGATTTACGGATGTCTACCTATCCAATATGAGAAGAAGTAAACACCAGTTTAGTCAGTAACCCTCCCTTAGTCTTATTCATCTAACAAAGCGCTTCCAATTGTATGCTGCCTAAGTTGGCCCTTAATATGTATTTAAATTTGTTGTTATTTATAGATATCTTAATGATTAGATTATATTAGACATAAAAGTTCGATTTATAAATGTTGCAAGTTTCGATTCCTGGCTAGGGGGTCTATTTTGCTGACTGCTATCGTTTGATAGCCGCTTGTTGTTTTGAAAATACCAATGATTGAGAACCAGTAGCTATCAGTATCGATCGTTTGATTTTTTTCCTTTATTTTGTTGCATTTTTGCTGCCGCAGCTTAAAATGAATGTAAATTTTCAAGTTACAATGATTCTGATAAAACTAATGTTTCAAAATGTTTTATGGATTGTTCAGTCCTTATATAAGACATTTCAGTTAGAAACTATTATTAGAAACGTAGGGTTTAACTATACATGGATGGCGGTGGCTTTTGATTCTGTTTATAATTTCACTAGTTTATAAATATCTTGCGCACTACATTAGGTTATTGTTAGAAGAAAGTTGCTCGAGCGAGGAATGCACGTCTTGCTGAAAATTGCTGACGTCTCGCATAACTTGAACCACCCGATTTTAAACTTTTAAGTTTACGAATACTACATAACAAGTGGTTTATGTTTTACTCAATAGATTTTTGTACTCTATATGTGTCCAAAAGTTTAAATTATTATTAATACTATAAAAAAATAACCAAAATGTTCATCCCTTCTACTCATAAAACATTTCTTTCTTGTCCTTTCTAAACTCGCTATCGACCGCCGAATTCTGCGAGTTGCATTGGCTGAACTGTTTGCCCTAGAGGTGGAAATATTTGCACACTTACACATTTATATGTGTATTTTCCAGTGTTTAGTTTATTTTTTCTTCGGTTTTTTGTCATTTCTGGGTCTCTTGCTCTCGCTTTCCTTATTGGCTCAATGTAACCACAATTAAGCGGCCTCCGACCACAGCACTCCGACGACGACCATCGGACATCCCCCCTTCCCCCTTTGATACGAAAAATGCCCCGAAGCCTCTTTTTTGAGAAAGGAACATCGATTTCTATCGAGACTATTTAAGAACATTTCGCTTTTCTACTACATACGTATACGACTATATTATCTTCTAGCGATTTAAAACGGTGTTGAGAAATATTTTGGTCAATTGCTTGTAAAAAAAATGTGCGTTTAGGCTTTGTTACTTAACAAAAAGTTTGAGCTATATATTCTATATTTTATAAACCGTTTCAATCATCATCTGAATTATAATGAAGCATTAACAATACAAAAGAAACCGTTTACTAGAGAATTGGTTAGTACAGTCACTCAATAACCTGCAGTACCTCGAATTCATTGTTCATCTGCTCTTTCCTATACAAAAGCCTCTACTGCATATTCAGCCCAACCAAAACTACCTCTGTCTTCCCATTTTGTTGGCTAATGTATATTTGTGCACCTGTTTTCAGTCATTTTCCATTTGGGAAACAGAAATGCCTGGTGCACCTTCCGCGGTCGGACCGACCGTCGACCACATCAATTTGAAAGTCTATTTCACCCCTCTCTCAAACACAAAACACCACTCACTGGAAAATCAAAATGGTTTGGGAGAGCGGCGCGCGCCCTGCGCCAATGGAGTGCGCGCTATTCATCCTTGTTAGAGGGAACGGTAGTTCTTCACTCATTCATCCATTGAGTTTTATTAATAGACGGGCCCGAAACGGCGAACATGAAGATTACTGCATCTGTGAAACATTTACTCAATTGTCCAGGTTTACTGCTAGCTTTATTAATAAGAGTATCGGTGTTATTCTAATTCACTGACCGTAAAAACGCTAATTTTGCTTTCCTTCTTGGTATATGTATATATTTCATATTCAAATTTTAAGAACATTCAGAGAGTAATTGTTTCGTAGTTTTATTTAATTTCAATCGCTTCAACTTCATGAAAGTTTTGAGCAAAAACAGTTTTAGTAAAAAGGTAAGAGCCCCTTTCAATGCAATTTACTTCTCTTACTTTTCGTTCATTCACCAGTAAAGCTAGTCCTTCGGGGGGACATGCTATAGATGTCTTTAAATCGTGTTATGTTCAAACTAGTCACCGCAGCATGCCTAGTAGCAGCAACCCAACATTTTACACAGATTAGTTCCCAAGAAAGAAGATTGCTTAAAACATTTGCTAATATCACTTTTTATATAAGTTTACAAATGAGACATTGAAATGTAGCAAACATCTTTAGTTATAATAGCCATGTTTTTATATAAATTGAAACATGTTAGAATCTATACTTTGTAATCGTGGGATAATATATGTTCTCATAATATCAGCGTCTAGAATAGTTAGTTTATTATGATCTATAATTAGGTGAACCTTGCACAACTGTTGTACATAATTCTAATTGTTTAGGCATGATCTTAAGACACTTGATCTATCAGCAACTTTATATACTTCTCTCTTGCTATTAACTAACTACTTTAACTGTTTTTACACAATTTCCAACTATAGTCACCCTTTTCTCTTAAAATCTTGTAATTTTCCCTATTTTTGTTGCTTTTTATCTTTCTTTTTCTCGAGATGCTACCGACTGGCGACACACTGCTGTCACGTATACAATTTCAACCAGTCCTCTGAACCAAACGAACGACTCCCCGTTCGCTACACAAAAAATCAATATTTTCACAGTTTTTTAAGGGGCTCGCGGCGGACCAAGTATTTCGGGGAACCAAGGTATCTAGGGAACCGCAATACTACCAAAATTTTCAAAGTCCGCTAGTTTCAATGATTTTCTATAGAAAATAGGCTTACATATACTTATACTAGTGTTGCATTAGTGCTATATTAATTGCTACAACATCTAGAATTTATATCTCAATTGTTTGGTACATTTCGATTGCCTACCATTTTTTACAAGTTTAGGCAAAATACTAAATTTCATTATGATTGAACGCTTATAAATAAGTTGTAAGGGATCGCAGAATGGGCACTTCAACTTTTGTATCATTCTTTATTATATTTTTGATTTTGGCGGTCCCCCGGATACCTTTGTTCGTTGTAGTTACGCAAATTGTAATTTAAAAGAGTCTCGGTATGATCATTGCTTACACTCACTCCGCTAATGATGTGCACAACTGATCTAGTATATTTATTTGAGCTACGCTTTTTCTAGTATTTTTAATCCGTATATCACTTATAGACTCTGTATCAAAGTTACTGCCATAATATGTATACTGTTTACCTAATGTTGTTTGCTCTATTTTACCATAAAACTAAAACTTTTCTAACAACATTCCAAATAATCATATCAAGTTTATAACAGTTAGTATAACTAATGCTACCTTCAATTATGCTTTTCTGACTCATTATAACCCATCATTTTCAATCGATTAATTTTCACCGAACTGGTTTGCAGCCATGTTAGGTAACATTAGTTGTCACGTGTGCGATCATAAACCCAACTCAATATGTGTATTCAGTCTACTGAGCTAAGCTTATACTTAAAATATCTTCTTCTGAGCTACCTATGAAATATAACACCATTTAAAGTTAATCACTCCTTTGCTTAACATAATAATGTGCTGCTGTATTTTCAATGATTTACCAAATTCGAATTTCTACCACTCTCTGTTCACCAAATCATTTGTAGTTCTCCTTCAAGTTTGTTGGCCCGGATATTTGACCTTGTTTTATAACAATTGAGTCCTCTTGTTCACCCTACTATAACTAGACATGTCGAGTGTCCCACCCTTATTATTGTTATTAATATAAATTTATTTATTTACTTGTTCGTTATTGCCCTATCTCGCAAATTATTGTTTTATTAGTAAGACTCGAACTAAAAAACATATTGCTGAAACTATTGATTCTACCTCACTCTTCATTACTAACTATCACAGAAAGTCAACATTTAAAAGACTTTTTTTTTCCTTAAACTATTCCTTAACTGAATATAGTGAAACATTTGTCTTTCAAAGCTTGCTTAAAATTATCTGCACACGGCTGAATTATTGCAGCATATTATTTACTTGTAAGAATTATTTCACCATTCCCATGGTTTATAGGTAATAACGATAATTTGTCAGTCTTTACCTGTATATGACCTTGTTTCACCTAGTTTCGCAGCCTAATAGTAAATCATCAATAATTCACGCTTATTATCGCAACCCCTCTCTATTATTACTACCTCGCGCATACATTTCTTCTATTTGTTTGAATACCGCCTTTTGAAACATTGGAGTATCGTATGAACTAGTGCAAACTAGTGCAGAAATTTATAGTTCGTTTTTTCGTCTGAACCACTATTACCAACTGGCATTCATCAGTAATTCGGACAGTTTCAAATTTGGATTTACAAATGCATTTCAAATTAGACTTTTCTCACGACAAATGTTAATATGATCGCCTTACAAAATTCCTTAACGAACCAATACCACTAATTTTTTAAATAAAACAGTAACATAACTGAAATCTTGTATTGCAGGCCGTTTCACTAGCCTCTTCAACGTCGCTCGGTCACTGTGCTGAGGACAGGAATGTGCTCACTAACTCAGCATCTGCCAACCAATTGATAATGCATAGGTCCGTTAAATAATAGTCTATACATGTTTTGACTTGAATATTAACGTGTTGATGTACAATAGTTATTTTATGCATACTTTTGGCAAACAACTCAAGTTTCCGAATTGGGAACTTCTGACAAACGTGTCATCCTCCAGAAATCGGCCCGCCACCGAAACAAATGTTTCCAAAAGCAAAAACCGTAATTTGATTTGATTTAGTACTAACGAAATAAAGTATATATAATTGTGTTTAGGTACAAAGCTAAATCCTCGCAACTGCATTCGCCGGTAACTTCCAAACGGGGCGCTGCTGCCTCAGCTCCCGGCACATCCGGAATACAAAATGACCATTATAGTCAGCCCGGAACTAGCAAGGACGGTAGCAGTGTGGAAAACGGAGGTAGAAATAACATTAAGAATTCTTTTTAGAGAAGTAGTTAGTGGTCCGGTGGTTCAATATTAAACAAACTATATCATTAAATAATAAAGACATTAAAATGTTTTATGTGACTGTTTTCCTTTGTATTGTATTGTTGTTAAAATCGAAACGATAACCACGCGGTTCATAAGCAATTGTATTTCAGTTGCAACTAAAACTAACTCATAAATAGTAACGTTTACTTTCAGAACCATCAACCCCTAAATCCGGTCGTAAATGGAAAAAGTCAAAGGCGAACAAGCAGGGTTCCGGCGGCAGCAGTAGCAGTTCAATTCCACCTCAACAGAGTATTTTGGGAGTAAAACTATCGGATTGTGCAATGTCACCCGATGCTGAAGAGGTACTATACCATTATAATTTTATGTTCCAGAAAAACTATGAGTATCTCAAGAAAATAAGCTATGTCCTCAGTTTTTATAGAGAATTTCTCTTTTATGTTCGTTTCGAATTTCCGACCCTGTTTTGGCAGCATTATTTCTAACTATAAGTATTTTAATATAACGACGCTGTTTCACAAATAAAGGCACGGTACACTTAAAAATTCATTTCAAATTTTATTGTTTTAGATTAATTAGCTTGAAAAGTAAATAAAAGGATATCAATAGCAAAAACATTGATGAAAAATAAACGCTTTTAAGAGAGTTTGCGTTTTGGGCTTATCGTTAGCTGGCTCGAGTGATATGGGTTACTGTAACTGACTTTAATGAACAATATTATGAAACTATATAAAGTGGATAAAATTTAGAACATTACTCATAAGATTCATGGTTTATGGCCCGATTATGGATTCTCCTTTTATTTCACGAATTTCAATTCTCCTTTTATTTCACGAAATTTTGATAATCGGCGTTTCTATGCATAGGATACATCTCGAGTCAGGACTGCGTATCCATTCGAACCTAAGCGCAGGGTGGCAGTAGTTCCAAACAGTCATAACTCGGCTCAAAATGATCGTAAAAAATCGATCTTCATATTTCGACTCAGTATTAATAGCTCATCTTAAAATCGAGAAACTTTTTTTGAGTGTACCGCGCCTTTAACAATGCATCTTTCAAGATTATTGCAACTGAAACATTTACTTTTATCGTTTCAGAACGTCCCTCTAGTGGTTCAAATCTGTGTTACCGTTGTCGAAACAAATGGAATGGATACGGTTGGAATATATAGAATACCGGGCAACACAGCTGCTGTCAATGCCCTTAGAGATAGTCTCAGTCAGGGAATCGACGCCTTTAGTTTGGATTCTGTAAGTTTATTTTGTTATGAAGTACCCAGATAGCATATTTCTTGCTTAGTACGTCGCAAAACTTAGAAAGCCTAAATAGTAAACCTTTCAAACACTGCTGTTCTTCGGCACATTTGCTACTTGTAGTAGTAGGTTCTATAGGTTAATCATGCACTTTTTCTGAAAATATTAATCAGAACCTTCATCAATTTAGTTTTTTGCAGATAGACCAAACCGATTCTCGGTGGCGTGACGTGAACGTTGTCTCCTCGTTGCTGAAAATGTTCCTTCGAAAACTACCAGAACCTCTTTTGACAGATAAACTCTATCCATTCTTCATAGACGCAAATCGGATATCAACTCATACCCAAAGGTTGCACAAATTACGAAACCTGGTTAGTATATTCAGGGTTTATTAATGCTCAATTAAACTAAGTAAATATTTCGCCAATATACGGATTCTTACTGTTCTTGAAGTGTTTATAGTTTTTTTGTTGATGAAAATTGTCTACAAATTACAAATGTTTCAAATTTATTATCTTTTAGCTTCGCAAACTGCCTCGCCATCACTACTGTACTTTGAGATATCTTATAAAACATCTATCAGAAGTGACTAAGAAAAGCGATGTTAACAAGGTACGGGAACACTACACAAAAATATTTAGACGACATTTTTACGGTATCATAATTATTCAAAACAAAATCACATTGCAACTGGATTATGCGAAAAATCACTGTACTGAATGTGAATGGGAATGTATTCGTTGATTTAGTACTGATCAATTTATAGAAAACTGTAGAAAACCTCATTCATAAAAGTTTTCAAAAGAAACTAAAAGTTTTCTGTTAGATGGAAACTCGTAATTTGGCGCTAATGTTCGGACCATCGATAGTTCGACCATCAGATGATAATATGGCAACAATGGTAACACATATGAGTGATCAATGCAAAATTATCGAGACTCTTATACATTATGTAAGTTTAAAACATTCTAAAAGATAACCATAATTTAAAACCGAGTTATTGTCAATAAACCCAATGCTTTCTCTCAACTCAAAACACTTCATCGAGCTTCAAAATATATGTTGCCACTTAAAATAAACTATATTATGAGCAAGCATTAAAAAGTCTATTGCACTAGTATCTCTTTCCTTATGAAATATATATTTCCAGCACTACTGGATGTTCAACGACGATTCGCCGGCTGATGATGAAGTACCAGAACAGCATGCATCCGAAACCAGTCAGTCTTAATATTTTTTATTTTTATATTTTCTATGCAATTGATGCAGTTTATCAAATAACTTCCTTACCTATAATTTTTTAACAAGTACAAAGTGGTTCTAAGCAAAATAATCAATTACAAGTAAATGTGAATTGTTTCAGCCGGTTTAGCCATCGAGCCTGCTCAATACGGAGTCGGTATGCCGTCAACCGTTAGTGCTTCGACTTTTAATGATATGCATAATCTTATAAGAAAAGCTAATGAAGATCAAGCAGCCGCATTAATGAATGAAGGAAAAGGGGGAAAGGTCAGTGAAATAGAATAGTTTGTTTATTAACTCTTAGTAATAATTAAACGTGTTACATAATTACTATTATGGAGATTATTTAACTAGTAAAGTAGCATCATGGATTTAAAACGTTGAGCCACAATTCGATGAATCTGGGGGAACACCGTCACTAATTAAGAAAACAATTCTTCTTTATACTATTACAAGTTTCACAAAACATTGCTAAGGCATTTTTTACAAACTACTATTTTAGATCAAGAACATGCTTAGGCGGAACTCCCGTCGTGACAAGTCAAAAAGTAAGCTAAAGATCGAATCGACTGCCCCCGCGGCCACGCATCCGAGGATAACAGATGTTTCAAACCACAATCACACCGCATCACCTGGAGCTGTACCGCGACCTCAGACTATGGTCACCAATAATTCTGTTGTTAGGACACCAACACAGCAAAGTAGTGTAGACAGTGCATTTTTGGGGAACTATCAGGTTTGTAAATGTTCCAAATAATTTTGTTATTTCTATTTATTCTGAAAAAATTAAACAGCGTGCTAATTTTTTATAAACTATAAAGTATCTTTATAAAATTCATGTTAACCATCTTTCGAAGTTACTGGACTCACAAAAAATAAGAGTTGGCTTTGGAACCTTTCATAATACCCAATGCATTTCTACAAATGGAATATTTCTAACACTATTCTTACAGGAACGTGACATTGATGCCGAAATTTTATCTCGTCAAACAATTTCGCCATTAGCTTCTACAGTAGAGCAGTCACCTTCTCTAGAATCCTCACTAGGGAGCATCCCCGATACTAGCAGGACTGATCCAGGTGTACCTACCTTAACTGGATTCGAAGCTGCCGAGGAAAGAAAACGAAGGCAACAGGTTCATAACCCTCAATAAACTGGACCTTAAAAGAACAACTTTTATAAAACTATTAAAGAAAATATGGCACAGTTAAAACTTTGTCATTGTACAACAAAACAAAACCAAGCATATTTTAAATTTTGTTGAAATTTTACGTTGTCTAAAAAAATTTTAAACATGTTGGGAAGTTTACAATTTTTCGCGCTTATAGGAAGTTTCTTATCGGTTCAAGCTAAAAGTTCAGTAAAATAATGTAGACTATTTTCTTTTCAGGACATGTACTCTGCTCGTCGCATATTCATTGCTGGTTCTGCCATAGCTGCTGAGGACAATAGGGCCGTAGACGCCCTTGCAAGCCATACTCATCACTTAAATATGGCAAATAGTCCCGCTCTAGAGGTACGGAAAGGAAATAACAGAAATATTTCGCTATAAACATTCATATAGTTCATATTCCTTCTTCTTAACAGAAAAAAAACAAGCTTTGGAGAATTTGTTCTGCTGACTTTCAAAGTAAATGTTTCAAATTTATTTGCAAATGAAAATTATTGGGCACATTTCTAAAAAAATATTCTAATCCATTCGGATGGATAACTGTTGCTTTTTAGGTGCTATCCGAAGAAACCCGTGAGAAAATCCGTAAGATGCAGAGAAAACAAAACTGGATCGAAAAACCAAAAGAAGTTCAGTTAAGGAGCCTGGATCAACTCAAGGTAGGTGATTCCTATTGACCGTAACCACTAGGGGAAGAAATAATTAAGACCAATTAATGATGCTGAACGAATGGAACTGTGAAATATTTGTTACACAACAATTTAGATGACGTCGCCAGTAAAAGACCTTTCGGATGCGGTTAGCTGTACTTCTGACTACTCTACAACCTCCTCTGCCCCAATATCTCAGCCATTGGCTGTTGTATGTATGGACCCGCCCACTTCTTCAGATTATGCATCAAGGTAAGGAAAATATAAAGAAATTTATTCAAAGGCAATGTATGATAGTTGTTTGATTCGGAACATAGCGGTATCAATTCGTTGTACTGTCTCAATGAATACAAAGTTGATTCTTAACAATTCCTTTTTTTGGAGAATGTAAAATTAAGAATCTGAATAATCTAAAAGTATATATAAAGGTAGTTTGAGGTAGTGCAAATGAAGAATGATAGAGTGAACTAGTGTTTTTAAGAAACCTATTATAAACAAAACTTATCTATGTTAATAACATGTTTCCTAAATAAACTTGTTTTCAGCTTCAGCGACCCCAGTCCTTGCGCTCGCAACGCCAGTGCCTCTCCTCGTCAAAGACCTTCAATCTTACCTGTGAATACAACCATAGTTCGTCAACTTCATAATGAAAGCAGTCAAGCTCATCCTGTAACTGGTAACATAGTCGGAGAAAAAGCAAGATGTCAACAGAAGATTAGACTGAGAAGTAAAACTTCCGTTGGAGGATTGAGAGATCCTTCTAGAAGGCATACACTCAGTGATATGGACTCACTAAAGGTAGGAAAATGATAACTATTAACTGTTATTGAGATATAAATCATGAATACAGTTGAAACATTCACTCAATTAAATAAATTAAACAACTTTCACAACGATGTTCTTAAGAGTACACCTATCACTAGTCTTCGAAACACTCAGTTTGTGCAAATCCTAAACAAAATGATCGGAAACGTTAATTACAAAAGCAAAGTAAAAGTATTTCACATATACTAGTTAGAAGACTTACCACTATGTGTATCGGCGCATCATTTATGATTCTATCTTTTTTAGGAAGGGCGTCTGGATAAACTGGCTCGTTGGTTTGGAATCCGCAAATCTTCACCGGATGTTAGTAAAGAAGAACAGGACCAGTCACAACACAATATAGAGGACCGAGAGAACATAATGACGTCACCGCCCCTTGCTAGAAATGTGCCGGCACCGCCAGAAATAATAAAGACATCGCCAGCAGAACTAACACCCGCAAGTGGAGATGAACAGTTATGAGGTTCGTATAGGGATTTTACTGTTCTATCAATAGGGCAATGGCCTGTTACTTTAATTTATAAAAGAGGCAATAGTTATTTTCGCACGATTGTTTTGTCCAGTGAACATTGCTGCATATTCTATTAATCATATATTCCAAAATCAAAGCAAATGTTTCAGAGACCTGCTTCACTCTGTCACCAACACTCTTCACATCATCTAGTCAACAAATTGAGCTCTAGTGTGAATCTATGTTACCTAATATTCATTACATATTCTAAATGTTTCATATTTTCTAAAGTTCTTTCAAGTATTATCCTAAATCTTTGTTTTTTTCTTACCTCATCTATCGAAACAGTTCAGTCACAATTCTGAGGTCACATAACCCAGCTACCATTGTCTAGTTTGATCTCCTAGCTCCGCCCAGTTATTGATTTAATTTATCGATTAGCTCCGCCCACTTTTTGTACTTTGTTTCTAGTTACACATTGTAAACTTTTCTTTTCCTACGGGATACTATATTATCTTTTATATTTTTCACGAATAGTTTATATAATTCTAATCGATAGTTTCTATTTTATATCACATTCTTGATTGATTTTACAATCGGTTATTATTTCGAGTCTTAGTCAATTTTTGTATCCTCAATATTGTTAGCAGTATTACAGTACACCGTGTTCATATGAATATTATTATAATTATAATTACAATTATCTGGTTATAACGCAATGAATGTCATAATTTCTTTGTTTATTCTAAAAGTGACCTCTCGCTTCATAGATCATTTTCTTGGAAAACGTTTTCCTGTTTCCATGCATACGGCCTCTGGTACCCCCTGTGCCCGTGGTACGAACCCTGCCCGTGTGGGTGCCCGGGTAGTTTTAGCCTGCCCGGGCAACAATTCTGAACTGTTTTTAGCTGCCCGGGCAGCCAAAAACTGCCCGGGCACCCACCCGGGAAGTGTTAGTACTACGGCCACTGCGCCCTTTGCATGAATTCAGAAATCGTAAACTGCACCCAACTTCAAAAAAATAAAAACATTTCTACCATTGTCGTGGCTCAAAACCTATGTA
>JAQGAV010000172.1:0-43154 GCA_034691345.1 Phasmarhabditis papillosa | reverse complement strand
GAAAAAGAATCTCGTTAAAAATGGCTCGGAAAATCCTCAAAAAAGTTTCAGAGTTTCCTATAGAAATAGGCAGAAGACAAGGTTTCTTTTCTTGTGAAGACCATAAATTATTTTTGTCATATTAAAGGATGGAAACTTGATTCAATATACTTCTTCATCAAATTTGTATTCTGGGTATTTCGTAACTTTGTTTTGCATGTTTAGATACCTATTGCGATAGGACTAGCCCCTACCGTATTATCTATGGTGAGTGACTCGGTGATTGACACTATAATCATTCGGCTGTCTTATACAGAAAGAACAATTTTAGCTACAAAGTTTGTGGTTTCTACCCGTATTTTAAATTTAGTTATATTAAATGTTTTAATACCCCTTGCATTTATGATCGAAATATAATACCAGAGTCTTGTTTTGTCCAGGGCCGGCCCGTGCTGGCCAGAATTAAAGTTCCAAATCCAAATTTCCAACTTTTCAGGATATTTTCTAGTAAAACGTTTCCGATCACACAAATTTAGTAAGGAAAGGCCCGTTAAATTACGGATTACGGTATTCCTCTTGGATTAAAGGACTGTGAATTAGGGTATTCTTCTTTTTGGGACCCGTCCGTGCCTGTGGCTAGGTCTCTCGTCTCTATAAGTATTACAATTGTAATGTTAGCATGTCAAGGCCAAAACGGCCACTCCGATGACCGAAAACACAAGTTCACACCCCAAACAAAACCAGTGCAAAACGAAGAGATTTTAGAAATTCTTAAATATTTTAATATACTTTAAAACTATTTATTTTATTTATTGTTTTGTTTTATAGTCCGAGTATAGAGCTAGAATTATAGCGCGGTAGTCCATAGGCCAAGTGCTACTATCTTTGAATCAGTTACACTTGTATAGAACGATTTCTCAAGAAAAAAGAGGCTGACAATGCTCTGTTATAATGGTTTTGTTATATTTATTTAGTAATAATAATAATAATCGCCGGGCCGGGGAAGAAGATTTGAGAGACGGTCCGGTCTTTTCCAAGCCCTTATCATTTTCATTTTTGGATCTGTGGTGCTACGCTAGTCATTATTTGCCAAATAGACTGACCTTTCCAAGAGATCTGTACAGAATCTAAATAAACGAATTAAAACGGATTCTTTTTGGATTAGTTTTACAAATCTTTTACTATTTAATTCAGCTTTTAATGCTGATTCTAAATATATAATTATTTTTTACAAAATTCTCACATTAAACCATTCCAAAGTAAAAAGACGAAGAAAAAACGGTTTTTTTCGTTTTTTGCGTCTTTAGGGCATTAATTAGGCGAGGTACATTGTACAAGAATCCCCAACTTGGCAAATAACTATATCAGAAAGCAACACTAAACGTTTTTAGAAGTATTTTAACTCCCGTACCGCTTGCAACACAACAATTGTTATTGATTCTTGAATCTTTTGAGCAAAGACAGCTCCTTTCTAACATTCAGTATACGGTAAAGTCATGTCTAAACCTTTTGTTACCTTCGGAAACTCCTTAATCGCTTCCTATTCTTTTCTAATATGCTTAGTATGATTATCTGTCTGCTTAACTTCCTTTCTATACAACAAGTTTTACTAGTTACGGGTAGTAGGGCAAGCGGGTCAACCCCCCGTATTCACATGAACAATACAAACAAAATTAGCAAGTTGCAAATGGAAATAGAACACTATCATAGTTTGTAATAAGTATGGAATTAAAAATATTAGCGTTATTTATTTAATTAAATATTATATTTGTTATAAGAACCATTCGCAATCTTTCAGAATAGTTGTAGTCCGATTCAAGAGTAATAATGGAGTGTTAAAATTGAATCTGATTGAAAATGGTTCTGAAATATTTTGAAAAGACAGTCCATAACTACGCATTATTTTGTCTATAACACTATTACGTTACTATAGTATATTATTATAGTACACATAATATAGTCGGCGGACCAATCGCTTGCAGTTAAAGGTCTAATAAATTAAAAACAGAGCGAATCTTTGCTTTAAATTTGCTCTAACATAAGTACTCTAATATGCTCTAAATAGTATGCAGTTCGTACCGTAACATCTTGCAAGCGATTAGTCCACCGACTATGATACTATTACTTCTTGTTTTAAAGTAACTTAGTTTATTGTGATTACTCGGTTTCCGTGGCAGTATCTTTTGTTGGATTAAGGTAAACTAAACTGATTCATTTGTTTGCAACACCGCAACTCCCAGGATAGAGCGCTGGAATAATAATATTAATTTATTTCCTTTTTTCTCCTTTAGCGCTGGGAACTATTTTCTTCTATAGGTTTGTTTCACATCTTGCAATTCGTGGCCACGTCACACCGATTCTACCCATTAGTTCTGCAGCTTTCACAAGATCATCGCTCCATTTGGTGAACGGCTTTCCACGTCTTCTTTTTCTGTCAGCTGGATACCATTCTACAATAGTCTGAGTCCATGTAGGAATTGAATTCTTCATCAGTTTGGCAGCGTAGTTGAATTGGCGCTGGAAAGTTAGCGCTTAAAACATACTAAATGTAGAGTAACAAAAAAGTAGACGATAGATATAATCAGATTCAAAAGTAATAAGGCCGTGTTAATAAGCAGACATTAATAGGAATTATAACAAACATTAAATATGTCTCCCTTTGCCTAAACTCGTTTAAAACCCTCCAGACTAACCTCCGACCCTAATCCCCCTCTCTAATAATAGACTGAATACTCCTGCTTCCGGGCGTCGCTGCATAAAATAGGTGTTAATTCCCTCAATTCACCGTCTATTACATGTTATTCTGTTGTTATCCTTTTTAAATCTTCTTGCCCTAGTTCCTTTCTTTTTTCACTTATTTGTTTGGCCTCTTTTTATATAAATAACATAGAACTTTCTGTAGTTTTTCACTACAACACTTGAGGTTTTCCATTTCGCCAGCACGAACGGCCTTCTAGCGGCGAGCCTCGTTATGAGGATAGTCTATAGTCTGTATCAAGAGTTAGGTTTGTAGCGCCGTCATCTGGAGAGCAGCGTTGTTAGATTAAATGAATGTACTCTTAAAGGAAAGATCCCAACCCAGTGATTTTTCAGTTATTTTTATATAACGCCACTACATATTGCGCAATATATACGGCGCAACATACTGGATACTGCGCGCTGGAAATCTAGCTCTTGATGTAATTATAGTTTATTCCAAAGTTTATCCAGATGTTTCTTTGTGAATTGGTACTGCTCGTGAGACAATATAGTTTGCCTCCTGTGCCTCCGGGCCAGCATATTCTCAGATTTATGTTAGGACTGATTTGTTCAGTAGCTCAGTGTTGGGATTCGTACCTGCCAGGTTCCAAAAACGCCAGCCTTCAGATTCTAGCGTACTGCTGTGAAACAGAATCCTAGTATGTATATTCTCAAAAACTAATTATTAAGTCATTTACCCTTCTACACAAGTTTACGGATTATAATTGTTTATATTGTTTATATCTAATATTGTATACATTCGTTTTCAATCTTAGTTAATTTTCATATTAATTTAACCTCTTTTTAGAACCTATGAAATTCTTTTTTCTTCTATTACTAGGAGTGACGTGCAGTGCATTAGGTAGGTTTTTTGTTGTAATTACAATCTTTTTATAATGAATCAAAAACCTCTGGTTTGAGTTTAAATATTCAGAACGAAAGATGACAAAAACCACCTATTTTAGTAAATTCTGAACAGTTTAATATATAGAGAGAGCGCTGCTATTATTATAAAGAGTGAAGAGTATCGTTGTTTATCAAGTTCAAATTTTCAAGTTTTAATTACCAACTCCAGTGAAGAGGCATTGTCTTTAGCGTACTTTAATGATCAAATTGCGTATTTAGCAAACTTTGAAAGGAATCTGGGCTATGAATTTTTTACCGCCGCATCTTTACTTATGAATTAGACAAGCTGCTGTAAAGATTTTGAATTTTATTTCACACCGCGGTGTCAAAATAAACTTAGCGCAGAGTTGCTAATTAATCTTTTGATTTCCAGCAGAAGACTGTCGTCCCTTCTACGTTAGATGGCAGCGGGTCCGTCTTAATGTGAAGCATGTTAGCTCGGCCCGCCTCTCATTAAAGGCCTGTGAGAGCGCCTGTTCCCTAAGCGAAGATCCGCAAGTGCCAGGTACGGTAGTTAAGGTCTTATATCATTCCTAAACGGAACATCAATCAAGAAAATCGATATAGGCTTAACTCGGTTAGTGCAATTGTACGCAGCAACTGCAGCGGGGTTATAAAGGTGAAGGCCGTAGCTAGCGGCGTGTCGCTAATGAATGGAGCGGTGACGAATATCCAGTAGGGAAAAGGGAATTTCTTTTGTTAAAACATTTCAATACTTGGAAATGTTAAAGACAGAGAAATCCACGAAAAAGGTTCCTTTTATGTGGAGAAAAGCAAGAACTACAGTTTTTGGCATAGGAGTGGAAATTTAGAGCGCCGGAGCATTTTGTATAGGGCTAAAAGATGACAGAAACCTTTTCGCTAGAGATCTCTGCGCAAATGTCGTTATCCGAGTTTAGTTGCCTTAGATATTGCACTTTTATTACGTGCTACTTCAATTTCATCAAGTTTCTTTCTTAATCTATGCGAAATTCACCGATTCCCGTTTATTTTTATATAACACCGCTGCTCCATAGGATACTGCGTCGGAAGCCTAGCCTGATAGAGACCAGAATATAGATTAAACTAGATTATAGTCTATCTCAAGACCTAGTTCTCCAGCGCGGTATCACAAACGGGGCGCAATGATATTAAAATGAATGTAAAATCGGTGGACATGCGTTTTCTCCATGTGCATTCATTTTTTATAACACGGGGCCCCGATCGTGATACCGCGCTGAACCTAGGTCTTGAGCTTGATTATATAACAGTCGTAACTAATGAATTGGTTTAGGCCGTGCTCTTGAGTGTTCTGCTCTAAACCACCATTCGGATGTTAATGGTTATTCTCATGTTTGTGAAGTGTTTCAACCTCATCAACTACAGAATGTAGATGGTTATGTGGAGGCAGATGATAGATACTCTTTCTATTGGAAATTCTGTCTTAATTGTAAGTTTCTTTTAAACATTATTATTTAAGAAGTATTAAAAACACTATACTATTGTAAATTTAGTATATAAACCTTTATATCAAATTTAAGTTATCTTCGGGGATTTTCAATTCCCAAAAACATTAATTTTCCTATAATTTCGTGTACATAGTACAAACCCCTGGTCAAAGTTCTCGTTAATTTTTGAACGATTTTCGAAATAGCAGCCCACGGCATGGACTGGCTCCTTAAATTTTCACCCTTAAGGCTAATAAAGAAAAAGAAAAAGCTTATTTGCATCCTAGTTTTTTTTTGCAATTTTCCATTTCAATATGTTTAGCCACTCGTCGTTGTGGCGGGGACTATGCGTTTACGTATCTGTCCGACCGTTATATGGAATCAGCCGAAGTAATAAAGAGTCTCAAGAAGAATACTCTGGAAGAATGTCTAGCCGATTGTCTCGAAGAGAAACAGTGGGTTACTGTAATATCTATTAGGGTTATATAGAGCTATTTTGAGACTACAGCAACTGTTGAAATGTCTACATCAAGTATAGTCAGCGCTGAGAGAAATATTTTTAGGATTGTTAACACCGCACCTGCAGGCAACTTGCACGCGCGCTTTTCCAAAGTACAATATTGAACGGAGAGTACCCGCCAGATGCTGGCGCGGTGCTCGCAAAAGGGGCTCAGACGAGCGTTGAGTTCTTTACACTCCATAATTACTCTTGGCGCTGACTATAGTAGAAATCCAACTTGTTCAGAAGCAAATTCAAGTATCAATAAAAGAGTGGAATTATACATTTGCTTTGCAAAGTTTTTTGTAAACCTAACTATTAGTATATTTAAGTGAAGGCATAGTGCTGTCTGCGTTTTCTTATAGGAAAGTTGTTTATATAAAGGCAAGGTCTACTTTTCATCACTTTTCAATCTGAATAAGAGAAAACAACAATATTGACAACAACATTTTGAGTAGACCGTGCCTTTAACAATCTCTGAAGGAAACGTTTTTCAACGGGGCCCTTTGTATTCTAATGAAATCTCTTTAATCTTGAATTCAACTGCGTTTATATATTATAAATATTAATAAAAGTATTTGTATTTAGATTTCCTTGTCGTTCAATCTCTTTCAATCGTACAGATGGTGGTTGTCATCTATCTGCTAATAACCAATTGACTAAGCCAGCTTCAGTTAGACTCAATAATAACCCAAACTTCAGAATTGATTATTACGAGAATAACTGCTATAATTGTAAGTTTATATAGTTTTAAAAGTTTATAAAAGGTATTCAAGAAATTGGGTTGGGTTCTGTTCTGAGCATTCCAATAGCCGGACTAACAAGCCTTCTGCAGCCACGGGCAGAGCTGGTGACCGGCCCGGCCTACAATTTTGGAGGTCAGGCCAGGCCGGTTGGTCGGATTTACAGCTAATCCAGCACTGCCTGCCCGGCCTGAAATTTTGGAAGCCAGGCCGGGCCGGCCGAATAACCAGCTCTGGCTACGGGGAGATAAACCCACAGCTTCAGATCCTCGCGGAGTCATAGACCGCTGCTCGTTTATTGATGATTATTGAAGATGCTATATTGAATATAATTATATCTTTACAATTCTAAAATGTTATAAGAATCGTAAATTGCATTTTGTTTCATAACCTTCCTTTTGGTACGCAATCTCATGTATATTTCCATCTTTTTCATCCGCAAACTCCTTTTTATTCCTCCTAAATCCCTCTGTTTGGTTGACCTCCAAAGCAGACAATTATCGGATTGTAAGCGAGGTTGATAGGGCCCTGAATGGACCGGACAGGCAATCGCCAGCAGCGCGCATGTTACTGGCTATTGGGGTGGGGGTGCAGAATTTGAACCGGGAGGGCTGCAGATTTGTGAGGGACTTGTCAGAACGGCTCGCCATCGGAGAGTGTGGGATTAAAGGAATGTGGTCCCATTTTAAATTTAAAGTTCAATTTTCTCTAGAACGCTTGAACCAAATCATTCGAAAATCTCAAGCGCACAGATTAAGATATGGCCTTCCTAATGATATATAAATGAACATGAATTCCTTAATAAAATAATCCAGGAATTGAGCCGCAAGATTTCATCATTTGAAATTTCTCTGCCCCGTTACAGCTATACAAAAGTTCACTTGCGATGTACGTGCGTTAATTCTACTTGCCTTGTAGGTGCGGTGTTATAAATCCTATGAATAAACACTCCATTATTACTCTTAAAGGATTGTTTATTCATATTTTACGAAACACGAGATCACAGATATTTGGAGGATGACGTGAAACGAAGGGACCATAGCCAGGACTCCATTGCACAGCACCTGGGCATTAAATCAAACTATAACCTAAAATTTCGAGAAAGCAGATTAAAATTTAGCTTTATTTAATCCTATTTCAGTATCTGAGACGTTCCAATTCGAGCAAGTTTGTCATGATGATGGAATAGAAGTGTCTGTTAAGAGTAAATTCCCATATACTGGAGCTATGTATGGTCTTTATGATTATTTTACATGTAGAATTGAACCTAAAGAACAAGAACAATTCAAGTACAAGTTCCCATCTCCAATGATATCTAAGAACTGTTCCGATAGTATTAGACTGAAGGTTGGTTTACAACCATAATCTATTTCAAGACCTAGGTTTCCCACGCGGTACCACAAACGGGGCGCAGTGTTATGAAAAAAAATGTAATATCGGTCGATGTGGTGCGTTTTCTTCAAAATACATTCATTTTTTATAACATAGCACCCCGCTTGTGATACAGCGCTGGAAACCTAGGTCTTGAGATAGACTATATAATCTATCGCAAGAGCTAGGCTTCCAGCCTTGTATCGGGGGTGTTGCGGTAGTATATAGACACCTATTGAGATCAATTCACCAACTTTCCATTTGTTTTATATAACACCGCTGCCCTACAGTATACTGATCGAGAAACATAGAAAAACCTGATGCAGGCTACAGTAAAACAAACTAGATTCTATCCAACTGCTAATGAATATGTGACAATCTAAACTGGCTTTCTCTTGAATCATTTATTTTTCTATCGGGTTGTTTCTAGATAACCCTTTAGGGGTAAGAGTTTCCTTAATCCATTAGTTATTTCTTATAACTTATGTTTAGTTGTACTGATTAAGGAATAAATAAATAAATAAATAAGTATATGAGGTCGGATTTGTAAGGGCCGGCCGAACCGTTCCCACCCTATATATTTAGTTTAAAACTCCTTGCACTTATAAGTAGCTCTCCTTTGAAAGATCAAGAGTTTTGGATTCTTTTTGCAGCTATATTATCTTTTTCAGGGTGATGAAATGATCTTGCAAGTGGTTCTTTCTACCGATGGAGTCGAACCTCTTTATTTCATTACTCCAGGTAAGCGTAGTTTTTTGTTTTAACAGCGATGTACTTGCCGAACAGGGCCGTATAGGCCTCGTGTTGGACTCGCAAAGGAATATATTTAAGAATACTTTGAACACTTTGTTCAAAAAATTTTATAATTTACCCCAGGATACTGCGCCAGAGACCAAGTTCTTGATTGCGACTCGATAATAATCTAGAGTATTGCATCATTTATTTTTGCAGACGATCTCACCTATGAAGCCAAATGTCCAATTCAGAAGAAGAATACACTCATGCAATTGAAACCAAAACAAACCGAGCAAGACAAGTTAGTTAATTAAATATCCAGTGCTTAATAAGTTCTTAAATAACATTTCCTACAGTTCCGAGGTGGTAAAGAGTCAGCCGGACCCGGCCAGTCCGCACTCAATTACTGCCCCCTGGCGGGTTCCCATTTTTTTGGAGGACGGGCCACCCAGATACAATCGAAGTTACATCAAAACCATAAATTGTACCAACCCCCCCCCCCCAAAAAATCCCCTTTTTGAACGGGTTGTAATTTATGTTAGCTGTAAATTAACTATATTCAGCGTATATAGTTTATTTTTCATTTTAGAAACAAAGATATGGACGCTTCTGCCCGTGCTTTGTTCTCCGCTCTAGCCAAAGAGAACCCACTGCCACCCAAGATTCAAAAGGACACATTCCCGCTACCTTTAACAACACCGCAGGCAATACCAACAACAGTGGCTACAACCACAACTACCGCTAAACCAACTACAACTACGACTGCCAGCACGACAACGAGGTTATCAAGCACCGCAAAGACGTCAACAACCACAAAAGCTCCAACCACAACCACAAAAGCGCCAACCACAACCACAAAAGCGCCAACCACCACTACCACTACAACTACGACAACGGCGCCACCCACGACGCGCACCACCGCCGTGCCAAGCACCACGAAGAAGCCAGTCAGCACCACAAATACGCCAAGCACTACTACAACAACAATGCAAGTGAAAGGGTTGGAAGATGAGGGGGAAATACAGGCAAACCAGATTTTAGCTGACGCTCAGATGGATGGGAAGGTTCTGGAAGAATTGAAGGATGGCCGGGTCCCGGAGGGAAAAACAGAACTTAGAAACAACAGTGGTATTTTAGAAATACAAAGTGCCACGGGAAACATTACCGAGAGTGAAAAGAAAGTTGAAATTAGGCAAAATCAAACAGAAATTACTGTAGAAATCAGTGAAAGTACAAGAGAAATAGGTCCCACAACGATTTCCAGCGAAATGGAACAAGCGATTTCTGTAGCAAATTTGCTGTCGCAAGAGGTTACTGCAGCAAGCTTAGAGCCTCAACAGGTTACTGTAGCCATTGTTCCATCTGAGACCACAATCACTAACAAAGTTTTAGCTACAGAACCTCCAACAGACATGTCTCAAATGGAATCCGATACTGTAACGCATCTTCGTGAGCTAATGACCAAAGAAAAGCTGCCCTCCATGTCAGAAAACGGCCAAAATGCCGAAAATGCATTTATTGATCCGATTATGAAACTGTTCAGATCACAGCAAATGATGGAGGAACTGGCGGATTTAACGAAAATGGAAGAAGAGTTGAGAAAGGCTGTTGGCGCCAGTCATCTGTTAACACCGACTGTAACTAGCCAGGTTGTAGTTCCAGAAGCTCCAGAGAAAGCTCCGGAAGCAGTAAGGAGGAGTTTACAGCCGATGGATGATGAAATTGTTGTAACAGATCCAGTAAACTCGGAACTGTCAGCAACAGTAGCTGAAATGATAAGTTTGGGTCGTCTAAAGAATCAGACTACGGTAGAGCGGCCAGTCGAACTTAATGATACAGCAATGTCTCCAGAGGCTCCAGAACAGCCGGAAGCTTCCAACGGAACTTTGGCAGATAAAGAAGTTACGAGTCAATCTCAGAATATCACCGTAAGTGTGAAAGAAGCAAAAGAAAATCTCGAAGTTAAAAGCAATCAGCTTCTGGTGAGAAAAGAAAAAGCAGTACCAGATATTGAGGATTACGAAGCTGAGGACTTGGGAGAAGAACCAACGTTTGAAAAGATAAGAACCATAGGTAGGAATCATGAGAATAGGGAACACACACCGGAAGCGCCAATCACGCAAAAGACGCAAAGCACTCAAAACACGCAACACGTACAATCGGCTAAATCCGCGCCAAGTTCTAGAAAGCTACTAGTAGCACCGAAGGTAAAAAATGAATCTGGATCAATCAAAGCTCAAAAGCCGCAAACGACTTCAGACACCACAAAGGTGCCAAGCACTCAAAAGAAGCCAGTCAACTCCACTTTCGCAAAGCCAGAGCAGACTAAGGATCAACTGGAGAAACAGATGAGAGCTAAAGTAGCTGGAGAAAGGTTACCAATTCCAAGAGATGAAACTCCAGATGAAGCCAAAACCGTACAAGCTACGAAGAAAGCTACAGAATCCAAGGATCTCGTAGACTTCGTAACAGTAAAGAAGGACTTTAAGGAGAAGAAACCTGTTAAAGTACCATTTAGAGAACCTGTTATCGAAAAAACGGTAGCTGTAAAAACAAAGTCATCCGAAAAGATAAAAAACAGCTCGAGTCATAAAGTGGAAGTCCCGGTGGCGTTACCGGTAGTACCGAAAGCGACCGCAACGCCAGCCGTTCCGTTACCTAATAAACTGAAGCCCGCCAAAGAACCAATGATGGATAAGCTAAGCCTTCTGTTCGACAAAGGTATATCCATGCAGGCCATTGTTGAGAAAGATCTGGTAAACTTGGATGAACTGGAAGAGTTTATGTCAGGTCCCGAAGCAGAGACTACAGTAACCCCAATAGAACCTTCAAGTTCACCAACTATAGTAAGTTTACCTGAGCCGCACAGGAGGCCACGCCCACCCACACAGTCTTCTTCCAGAAGAACTTTAAGAGTGAGAGGAAAGGCGAGAATCCCGCTGAGAAGGACCAATCAGGGAGCGGCAAATCCAGAGTCAAAAGTTACAGTAACCAATAAACAGGCTAGAAGACCAGTAAACAGAGGCCCTGCCAGGATTCAAACTAAACCAGCAAGGAAACAATTTCCAGTGGCGAGAGCTAAGGTAGCAAATAGGCAGAAAGTTGGCAATCATTCAAAATCCCCAGTTCTGAAACCAATAAATCCTAAAACTCAAAACAGACAAAGAAAATTAAGAAGAGAACCAGTCAGCGTTCAGAATTTAAACAAAAATCAGAATCAAAAACCGCCGGCTAAAGAAGTTTTACAGCTTACAGATAAATTTTTGAAATCGGTTTCAGCAAAGTCAAATCAAACTGCACCAGAACCAGTGGTTACCAAACCATCTCACAAGACGGTGACACTAACTGAAAGCTCCAAAATTCAGAATCGCAGCAAACCCAAGATTGGTCACATTCGACCCACACCTCCGCTAACTCCAGAATTCCAGACTAGCTTCAAGACCTCTGGAACATCGAAGAATGTGGGAACTGGAGCAAAAAGAACAAAAGTTCCATTAGCTCCGCCTCCAAAGAAGCCGGCTTCAGGCACAAAGGTAGTGAAGAAAGGAGCTGCTCCAAAGATTACATTAACGGTTCCGAAAACTGATCCGAAGTCAAGGGGAACTAATCCAGTCGCTCTGAAAATAAAGGGCCCGGTATACAAATCAGTTCAGAAGCCGGTAATCCCAAAACCGATCATTACTGTTAAAGTAACCCCAAAAAAGAGACTGAATAAAGCCGCCCAGGCGGCCCAGAAGACCGGTAGGCTCCAGCCTTTTGTCGCCCGGCTACCGGTAGATCGGGATCAATTGGCGCATATTTCGCCAGCCGGTCGGTTCCATAAAGATGCTTTCCGAAGGGAGTCTGTAGAGAGAAAAGTGGAGGAATTCCGGAACAAGGGAGCCGAGACAAGATTAAGCCAACTAGATGAAGCTAGCTTTAAGCTTAACGAAACTGAAACCAGTGAAATAGATGCGCCTTTAAGAGATATAGATGGGGAGCTAATGGCCAAAATACAGCAAATAGAACAAGTTATTATGAGAAATGAAACCACAATGAGAAAGATAAATAGAAAAACAAGACATTTAGAACAATCAGGCACTGCTGACAGGTGGATTCGGGATACTGTAGTTGGGGTGTTAACTCGCTTCGTTTCAGGACCCCAACAACGACTGCCGCCAAGACAACCACTACGGTACAGGCGACAACGGCGCAGAAGTAAGTTTACCAAGTAGTAGAAGGGGAAGGAGCTAGTTCCAGTTGATTTTCTCAATCATTGTTTTTTCAACGTATCAACCAGTTTATAGAAAACGGGGAGAAGATTTCCCTATTAGGATATATAGTCTGACCTGGTACTGACCTGGTATCCTGTGGTCGTAGTATAGAAACGCCCCGGTGGGTGCCCGGGCTGTTTTTAGCTACTCGAACAGGACCATATTGCTTTTGTTAGGTAGAACTGCTACTTATATTAATTGAAATCTGAATATTTGGTTGATATAATTATAGATAATATACTTGCAGACAGGCAAAACCTCCAGCACCGGAGAAACCAACCACCAATACTTCCGCCGGAGGAGACAAGAAAGGTGCCTCACCTCCAAGTGAACACAGGTTTGTTGGTATATTAATACAACAAAGTTCTTGGAATGTTTGACAAGGCGTAAAAGAATTCAAAGATTAATATGAATGTACCTATAATTTAAAAAGGAATTTGATTTTGAAGACAAATCCACCGAAATTTCATCCACTTTTAAATAACACCGCTGTTTCATAGGATACTGCGCAATAAACCTAGCTCTTAATACAGACGCTACCTAGACAAAAGGGATGAAAATGAATAATGAAGATAAAGGATAAAAATAAAAGTCATTTCAGAGAACCTAAGAACCCGGTCTCATTCGATATCTACAAGGATGGACGGCCAGTGGAAACAGTAGTTGTTGGATCAAAGATATCACTCTCATTCACTCCACAATATCCAATTCCACGTAAGTTAGAACACTTGTGATTAGAATGGTAACTAGTAGTAGAGTTCGGCAGCTCGACCCGAAAAAACGAGCTCCAGGTTGAAATTAGGGTTTGTGCTCAACCCAAAGACCGAAAACCCGTTTTTGCCCGAAACCCGATCCGTTTTTGCATCAACCCGTTTCAACCCGAAACCGGGCTGGGCAAAAACGGGTCAAAACGCCCAACTCTAGTAACCAGGGCTGCGTAAACCTTCCGAACGGGCGGTACGGGTTCTGCTTTCGAAGTTTCTGTTTTCCGGGAGTTCCGAATCTAAATACTTTTCCCAACGTTCCGAACTATCAAACTACTCCAACACCTTTTGATAATTTTGTTCACAAGCAGCTTCTTGTTATAAAGTGGCAGACCTCTCTTCGGGCCGGGCCGGCGGCGAATCGAGCGAGGCCGGGATGGCCCGGGCCTTCCGTGAGAGGTCTGTCAAATGGTGTCTCTTTTTAGCCGAGTACATGTCCGTTCGTGGATGTCAAGTTGAGCCAATTGATCCTAAATACGAATGGGAGAAGGAGCCGCTACCAATCATAAAGGATGCATGTCCTGCTGATCTTGTAGGACTAGTCTGCCCACCAAGGAAGACTGAATTCGGAGTTCAGGTACACAACTCTTCTTAATTAAGACACAGAGGGGACTTGCGTAAAAGGTGCGGCAAATAAGCCGCCGTGCCCTTTAAGTTTGTAAAGTTTACAACGCCGAGTTAAGACAGTAATGTCACAATCCTGCCCTTTTGAAAAATTCATTATACAGTCCATGTCGGTGCTCGAACAACTGTGCATAGTGTTCAAAATGTTAAAACAATTTGAAACACCAGCAGAACACAGTATTTTTTCCTATAAAAAACTGATTTCTTAGATTTACCTTTCGTTATGTAAAAGCTAGTCCTTCTCGTATTTTCTGTCCGTAAACGGTAATAATATTTGTAAATTAACTATATTTGCTAGTTTCACCTAATTAACAATAATTGCATAATTTAGTTTATTTTAGATTTCGGTAGAGTCCTTCCGTTACCAGACGACGCCGCAAGTACAATACTCTTGTCTAGTTAGGATATGTCCATTTGCTGCGTGTCCACAGGTAATAATAAACTAATAATAACCAATTTAAATAGAATTCCAATTAAGCGAGAATTATGTTCACTATTTGTAGTAATCATTTTAGAAACAAACTATAGGGAGTTCTTAGCTAGCAGTAGTGAAAGGTTACACAACCGTTAGTTGCCTATAGAATTGGGCTCCACCGAATTCTTCGTGGATACGGTCATTGCATTCGGTTGATACTCAACGAATTCAAATAAATCTAGTAAGGGAATAATATTCGCAAAATCTACCGATGTAGTACTATAGTGGATAGAACGAAAGGTTTTCAAAAAAAGTTCCAGCTGCCAAACGTGGTACCATTGTCCGAATTTTGAAACGCCAACCTGTGTGTAGACCAATCTCTCGTAAGCAAAAAACAAACCAAATATAAGCGTGAACTGACCAACATCCTTATACAAATTTCAAATTGAATTATGTCAGTTTACATGGTGTACCAAACAATTCGGCGTTAAAATAGTAATAATGCTTCATTCAGGTCACCTGTCTATCAGTTGACGGATGTCCATCGGATACGAGAAGAAGACGAGGTCTCTCACTAGACCAAATAAGAGAGGCATTGGAGCAAGACCCTAATCTTGCTAGACAATTCGGAATAAGCCCATCTATGCTAACAACAAGACCAGCACATACGCGTGAGTATATAAAATACTTAAAACAACCCGATCACGGAAAATGTTGTATTCTACGAAAGCAGTAGAACTGTAATCACCTATAACATGTACATAGAAATGTGCAAGCATGAACACATTCAAGTGAAACCACAACAGCTCAATGGAACAAATAAATAATACTAATAAAACCAGCAGCCCTACATATGAGAGCCTAACAAGATTGACTTTTTAGTTGAGCAGCAACTGCTGGCCTTAGGCGGCGACCACGTCGTTAAAAGGCGTCTAGTTGTGGTGAATTCAGAAGATCAACTGAGATATTACGGAAACACTGGGGATCTACCCTGAACAAAAAAAACTGAAACAATATTAATGAATGATCTTATTCAAACCAACTGCAGTCAGTGAATTAATGAATCCCAATTTTTCGGCATAACGAGGTCCTTTTCTTTGTTAACAATATATAACTGTTTTATCAAGTATGTATTTATTGCTTTTGTTTGTACATATCCCAATTGTGCCAGATAAATATTTACTTTGAAAGGTATCACAATTCATAAAAAATATAGATAAAATATTAAACCCGTAGTGATCAAACTGCAAAATTATCTCATAAATAAAACGAAAAAAAAACGTTACACTGGTAATCTGTTTAACGCTTCCTTGATCTTAGGCTGAAGATAGATACGAGCTAAAAATTGAGACGTAATGGAAGATATAGCCTCCAATTCCAGTTTAAAACGCATTTCACGAAGCACATCGCACTGAAACAGAATGAAGAATAATAATCCACTGTGAAACGGCTTACTTGTCGTACGACTTCATTCTCGCCTAGCAACTCAGCTCGCCTTCTTAATCTGCCAATCTTAACAAAGTCCTTGTTGACTAGAGGCAAGCGCTGATTTTCAGCTACAGGAAACAGTTGAGAGTCGGATGGAAGAAGTCTGAAATATGTTGTAAAAATTCTCCAGCAATAAATATTCTCACCCAATCCATTCGAGAGACGGTAAAAATGCACCCTTTGATTCTGCCTTTTCATCCATAGCACCATATTTGTACGTTAACATTATTTCCATTCCTTAATAGAAATATACGAAAGATTTAATTAATTGGGGCCAACCATGAGGATCGGCGTCGAAGAGGCCAAAAATTGGTATCTTCAGTTGTTTTATCAGCCATAATAGAACTTGACGTGTGCAGATATCTGGGTAGCCTTTTCCCTGAAAAATGACATGTATCAACATAGCATACATATAACACTCACTGTGACCAGAATCGATTTGGGGAAGAACTTGAAAAAGTTCTCGTCCACCAACTTTTGGAAAGTAGCATCTTTTTCCACAATCAAGATGAATTCAGCAGATGATATCACCCTACATTCGGTTAAACTCTCTAGATGGTTAACCATTTGCTTATGAGATGACAGTAACAAACCATAGAGCAGGAGTGGTTGAGCTTTGCAATCTATCAAGGATTCGTCACTCGTGACAAAACACAGATCACCTGATATTATCCCCTTGCTACAAGAGAGCTAGAATTACATAATGTTAATATGTATTGGAACAAACACATTACCACATGCAAGGCAATTCGGCTTTCGTTCAGTAATTCACAAATTGTTGTAATTGAACGATCAATGTTTGACTGAACCTTGTACATAGACTTCAAATCATAGTAAAGATCTCTGAAAGCAGAAGGGTGCAAAGTTCAACAGAAAATAATAACCTTTTCGTAGAATGCAGGTTGCACGATATAAGGCGATAAATCTGAGACAGTGTACAGATGTTAAACGCCAACTTTTTCATGTTGCGAATTCGATAGTGATTTTGTTTTGAAGATTCATCATCGCTCCTGAAGTAATCGTTAGTTTCAAACTATAGGATAACCGACACTCGAAGAGTGAGAACTTTCGGCGGCCTGTCATCAGAAAATAACAGTTGCTTTATTAGATGAATACATGCATATTCAATTTTCGAGAGAATCTCCTGCTTCCTTAAAATAACTTCACCCATCAAAAGATGGCCAATCTGCACAATCGGCAAGAACGCTCCCGATAAAACCTAAAAAATAACGTTTCAGTACAATTCCATAACCCGTAGACGGATGTAGGGAAATGGGTTTTTGAAAAAAAATGGCACAACTGTTTCGGAGTGAAATTTCGTGTACTCGTCATTCGCAACTCAGAAACTTCTAATTTTTGACACATCCTTATTTCTCGAATACTTTGGAATAAGAGCTGCAGAATTGTCACACAAAAACTTTCCCAAGGGTCGTACTCAAATTCCTGTCCCTGAATTCGTAAGGATCTGCTAGCCAACATTTACCTCTTTGGGAAATGATTGTTATTTACTAGCATGGCATACCGCTGGAACAGATTTAAACTATAACAAGAAACATCCGGCAAATATTTTATTTAAAATATTGACATAAAATTACAAGAAAAACCAAACAAATCAAAGATTAGAAACATAACAAATTGGACATTCTAATATTACGCTTGACAGCAGTGCTCACTCCCTGGTTATATTTAAAATGTAAAGGAACGACACGACTGCCACCTATAGATTTTGAGTTTGCGATTAATGATTTTATCTTTTCGGTATTAGTAGTAACTTCTGTTGAAGTTATGGCTCCTCCCTGATTTGCCTGAACACGATATACTTCAACCTGAAAAATAAGTTTACCAAGAAGAAGCAATGATTATTCACCTTTTTCGCCAACATATATCGGGTACTACTTGGCATACTCTGTCTACCATTAACATCTGAGAGGTCATACAGAGTTAGTACGTCAATGGGTCTTGAAAAAAAATAACTCGATGACTTGAAAGTGCAACACTTACGGTTGGAAAGTGTAGTGAACCTGTGAGCCAACAACAGTAGCCACAAACGTTAAATTGTACCAATAAAGTATGGATACAGTTGACTGTATTTGCGCAATCTCTCGTTTACTGTACAAGTGTTCATTCATCTAGGTAAAAATTGAGTAAACAATCGAATAAAATTAATTGTATCTTACTGGTTTCAGAGGTGGCTGAACTATGACTCCGATCAGAGGTAGAATATCGGAAATGAGCTCAAATGGAGTAAATTTTGCCATTGATTTGCTTCTCACGGCAGAGATAGTTTCCTGGGACTGCCGCAGTCTCTGCTGTATCTCCTGTTCGTAATGAGGGTATTTTATAGCAATTCTGTAAATAATTGTTCTCATCAACACTACTAAATTAGTACCTGGAATGAGTTGCAACAGTCAGGTGAAACATGGCATAGAACGACAACATATAACGATTGAGAACATAATTCTGAAGATGGCCAATCTAAACAGCCATTCTCTATAAAAACAGAAAACTCTACAATACCGTTATTGAAATTTTGTCATAGAAGACAAAACACTCAGAAGCTTTTCTCAAAACTCCAATAGGCAGAGAAAGGCGCACAAAGTTAGCGTGAAGGCCGGTAACGAATCGTTCATCACCACATTCGTACATTATTCTTTCAATTGCCCGAACCCTATCGCTGCATTTGACCTGGATCCCTTTGCTAAACACATTTTTGTTTTCAATTTTGAGTAATCCGCCTACCTATCAAGATGTTTGTTGAGGTCCAAAAATGCAGACCAACTTTCGAAGATGTTGGTTGAACCCAAACTTTGTTTTGTGACAGCCTAGAAAAAATAAGATTAAGGGAATTATATTTAACCGTTACCTCTTGGATTTCCCGAAGACCAACAACTCGTTGTTCCTTTCTAGCTGCAACGGCAACAAACTGCATAATGTTAATAGAGCATCTAACATCGCGATTACACAATTCCACAAGCTTAATCAGAGTGCCACGGTCAATTCGAACGTTTTCTTTTTCGGTGATCTGAAAAGAATAAGTAGACTACTCTGAATAGAATAGAAAGAACAAAAGGAATATTATAGAGTTCAGCTCAATATGCGCACAAACTCAGGCATTGTTATCACTATGAGTTTAGCCTCAGGTAATGCTACACAATTTAGAAAATGTCAATTGATTATCATGAATAAAAAATACCTTCATTAATCTATCTACCATTCGATCTTGTTTAGGTTGAGATAATGGGATGGATAGTGCGACATTCTTATTCCTCAGCTCCCTCAAAGATGGCGTGAACCTGATAATTAAATAAGTAATGTATACTGAATGGAGACGTACATATTATTACATATACAAATAATAGGACGACGAATACACTTTTTCCCCACAACTTGCAAGGTTCTAACAAGATATCGGATTGTCTCAGCAGGAGCGCCGTCAATCTCATCGAGAATAAGGCAATTTGGACGTCCACCCCCTCCAACGGTCTAGAGAAAATAATGGAAATAACGAAATAAAATTTGAAATACCCCATCAATTGTTTTAGTGCTTCGAAGCGCACCCTCTATAACTCGCTCAAAATCAGCAACATTTCGACTGTCGCTAGCATTGACTTCCACAGTGTCATAACCAGCATGGTGGGCAATGATCTTTGCCAAGGTTGTTTTACCTAGCCCTGCTGGCCCAGATAATAGCAAAACCTGAAAGCACAAACAAATTTCAAAACATCACGGCGAGCATACTTTATGGGTTGGTCTACGAATCTTTCCACTATCCAGAGCAAATATTTCCTTGTCTTTTTCCATGACCAGTGTATCCATGTCTTCATTAGAAATTTTCTTTCGAAAAACGCACTCATCCCAAAGTTTCAACCAGGTAAGCACGTTTCTATTTATTTCCTGGAATAATAACAATGATGAAAATAAGATATGGCAAAGTACGTCGTCACTCAGCAAATCAACGAAAGACTTCGGAGAGTAATTGTCGACCCAAAGTCCATCACTCGTAGTGGGAAAAATAGTATGCTCCGAATCAGTTAATCGTTCTAGCATAATTTTCCTGCAACACACATATACGTACATAAGCAAAGGAGACTCACCGAACTTTTTCTGAGTCTTCAATAATATTTGGGAACATTCGTTCCGTAAACAACACAGTATTCCTTTTTTTCAGAATAGCATCACTAGTCTTTTGACTATTTCTCAGAAGGCGTATATAATATCTAGATAAATATAATAATTAATTCACATACATCTAGCCAAATTACCTGTGATCATTGTCATCGGTACTGACACCCATCCACGGTGTTCCATCAATGGGTGGGATTCTCATTACCTATGCAGAACACATTAGATGTAGAAATTTATTTGGATTACCTTATTACGTGTTTCTAACTCTAGGTCATCGACGATCATATCATCGCCGTGTTTCTCTGTCCTTTTGCGCATTCTAGCATCAATGATCTTTGTCGTCACCCTTTCAACAATAATTTCTTCCTCCAATTGCTTCTGACGTTTGGCCTCACGTTCTTCCAGAGTTAATGGCATCCTCATGTGCCAGTCTAAAACAGTGTTACAAATTTGACCAAAATTTGGACTACCAATTGGATGTGTATATACTTCATCTGGTGGCAGATTTTCGAGTTCCTCGTAACGTCTTTTGCAAGATCGGCGAGACATCTCGTTCAGTTGAGCTAGCACAGGGTTGTCATTATCTTCTCGCTGTTCATCCATTGTTCTTCAAAAACCGGTATGTGAATAGATGTAGAAGTAAGAAAACTAACGGATACTCCAGCTCTTCACTACCGCCACCAATCGCATTGTAGTTTTCCTCTTCCATTATCTAAGCACAACGAAATTTTAGTTCTTTCAACTTTCACGAAACATGATATATAAAGCTCTAACAGGAATTAAACAAGGGTAGAGATTTTGAATAATTTTATTGAAAATCAACAAAGATGTACGGTACGTCATGATAGACAGTTAATCAGGGAAAAACAGGTAAACAAAATTAACTGGCAACATGTCAAACACAAAAAGTAACACAATTCTGTAATAAGAGACCTAACATATATATAAAAAGAGCAGAAGCCCAGATATAAAACTATATAATGAGCTTCTAAAGACACGAAATGTCTCCAAAAACAGAGATCTATAAGACATCGTAAAAAAAGTTCGCAAATTACAGAAAAGTTGCAATTTTCAAACTAAAACAGATGTGTAAATCAATCGGTACAAACCAACTGAATTGGGGGCAAAGACTAAATAAATCAAATCATCAGTTTTGGTTTCCACCAGAACGCAACCCTCCTCTAAAATTGCCACGACCACGGTGTACAAAACCACCACGTCCGCCAGGAGCAAATCCACCACGACCTCGGAAGCCACCAGCTGCTGGTCGTTCGGGGCGATCTTTCTGCTCAGAAATGTTCACTTCACCATCAAAACCGAACGAATCAATCTTGATAGTGAACAAGTAACCCTTCTCCTGAATAACAGTTATAGCAACATAAAGCTAGAAAAAACTTACGTCTTTTTTAGCAGCACTAAAAACATGTTGAGCATCCTCGGGCGTTTTCATGGTGATGAATGCGTAAGCAAAGCGGCTATGATCGCCAGGTTGATCCAACACCTTTCTAGGCATGGCAACATTATCTACTTCACCATGTTCTGCAAAAGACGAAAATTATAAGGAAATCTATCAGTAAATATACTTGAGAATGCATCCCGAATCTGATGTTCGGCATCTGTCGTAGATTCGGGCACAACATTGCGTACAATGCTACCGAGATAGATCCTCCTTTCGCCATTTGCAACAGGAGCTTTCACTGAAAACAAAACAGTACTTCGCAACTGTATATGACTAAGATTTTAGCACAAGTACATACTCACATCCTTAAGATGAATGCAGTGCCAAACTAACCTGGTTGCGCTGCTGATCCGTTTACTTGTTTGGTAAGTACTTTTGTAGGAGCTGGCTTCTGCATGTTGCTATGAGAAGTAGGTGGTGCTACCGTAGTCTTGCTGTTCGAACCACCACCAACAAGTTTAGCCCACGTTTTGGGAGTGGTATCCTGTTCTACTGGTGTGGGGGCTCGTTCAGCTAGAAGTACAGAAGGATTCTCAGCCTTTTCCTCTTTTCGCACATGTTCCTTCACTTCCTTCTCCTTGCGAGGAGTGGGTTTCTTTTTATCCACAGAACCTGGAAATAATGAATGACTTCAGAATGGACAATAAAACAAACCATGAGCTTCTTTCTCGTTATGGGAGCGAGCTTCTTTCTTTGCCGATGGTGGCTTAGATGGAACTGGTTCAGGTTCCTTGGGTACCTCGTGATCAGCAACAGGAGTGTAGGAGTTCACATTTCTACTTGTTGGAACAGCAGGTGGAGGTGTGACCGGTTTGGTCTAAAAGCAAATAGAAGAAGCGGATGAAATACGCTTACTGGTTCGCATGGTGGTTCAGGAGAAGTCTCTGAAGATCCTTTGAATGCTGCGTCAACAAATTGAAACAAATCAGTCTGGACGTAGTATTTCTTGGCCGCTTGCTGCCCCAAGATGAAGGTTTGCACAAAACGGCGACCAGTCATTTCTCCAAAAACTTGCAATGCAATTCCTTGATTACAAGTATGAAGTCCCTTTAACAAATTAATTTCGAATTATTTACTAAGAAAACCAACACTAATCGAGACGATTCGAAAGCGACTACCTTCACCAACCAATTCTTCGATGGCCAATCCGATTTTCTAAACAGTGAGATAATGACAAATTGGAAATGTTTCGAACCTGCTGTCCAACAACTTGTTTGTCGTTGAGCAATAATGTAGACTCATGGCTATAAAATCTATGAACATTCGATGGTGATGTTGCAAGGAGAGTGTAGTACTGCCTCGCGAACTCGGTTCCGATCGCTGAAAGTAAACCTTGAAGCTCATTTTGAGAAGGTGGGAAAATAGAAAGCACAATAGGCAACAAAAAATGCCTTCACGGATTTTTATGTTTTCTTCAGTTCACAACATACCAGATGGTGATGGGCTTTGTTCCTTCATTTGTTCAGCGGAGCTAGCGTCCATTTCCATTTTCATGGCAACAGTTAACTAAATAAATTAAAATTTTCAGTTTCTGCAAATAAAATAACAAGAAAAATAAGGAATGAGTCATACAGCTAGCAAAGGTGTCACAGAAAGATAGAATGGTAGATCAAGTAGCATTTTCCCTATGAAAATCGGTACATTTCATTTACAGAACCTCATTCTCAACCAAAAACCTTGTAACGAAACTTTTAATAAGGAAATACTGCAAATAATGTTAATCCTAAATTTCATTCGCATAAACCAAAATTCCTGTGAAAAAATGAATTCAAAAATTGCGGGAAATAATAGTTTGAAAGGAACATTCTCTTGGCAACCGTTGCTAACAGACATTTCTCTGCAATAGGCATTTTATTCCCGCCACGAACATACAGTAACGTCCCACTGTCCTCTCGCGGTGTTTCGCTCAAAATCCGCTGCGCGTACGCTCGCGAGAAATCGTACCAAGACATCAGCATGTTGGTGTTCCCCCGTTAGCAATTTTTAAATGTGTGCCCGCCGCGGAAAATGTTGTAGTTTGATCCCTGCGACCCCAGCGCGCGCATCGCAAATGTTCAAACTTCGTATTGCTCTTAACTCTAGGAATAACCACAAGTCCCATAAAAAGTTATTTTCAGAGCAGGTTACTGATGAGCGCAAGGCCTGCCTTTGAGCAGTTCACGGCTCAGCCAGCGCAACCTGCGGGCGATTTTCAACAACAAGCTATTCCAACCGTAAATGATGGACAGGTTGGTCTCAATAATCAATATCAATAATAGCTTACCTTGGTTCCAGGGTCAGGAGTTGACTATAGCCAAATTGGAGAATGTAATGGCTACTATGGATGAGCAACAACTTACCAATGATCCTCGGTATTCCAAAGTGCAACAATTGAAGGGAAAACTTTCAGGTATGGTTTATTGGTTGTTGATGTAAGTTAGTTTTTAAGGACATCCCGAACCATTGCCGCCATTGCCATCTCCTCCAACGTCATCCCAGTCTGTCCAATCCACTACTTCTCAATTGAATCAATTGCGAGCCCAGGCCAATGCATACAAGCTATTGGCGAGAAATGAACCACTGCCTCAGTCGCTTATAAATGAGGCTGTTGTGTTGAAGACAAAGTCTACTACTTTGCTACCGGCCCCATTCGAACACTCAGGGAAGGGAGAAGAAGGCCAGAAGCTTCCTTATGATCTTCTTAAGGTAATTAGATCTGCTGTTAACTTGAAAGCATAAATTTCAGATACTTACCGTACATCAGCAAAGATGTGTGCGACCCACTACTATGGCTGCACCGGGAGGTATCGACCCAATATCAATTTTAAAAGAAAGAGAGCACAGGTTGATTGGGCTATAAATCAGTTTTAACTTCGTGTTTAGAATACAAAATCGTATTGGATTGCGCCTTCAAGAGCTCTCGAATCTTCCCGGAGAGATGTCGGCTCATTTGCGCTTAAAAGCTGAAATTGAACTTCGTGCCCTAAGACTAGTCAACCTTCAGACACAGGTAAATAATAATAATAATGAATTTTAAAGTCAAAGTAAGTATGAAAGATAAATTTTATAAATAGTGAAATGAACTAAAGTGAAAAGATTGAACTATTTTTGTTTCGTCTTTAATCCTATACAAAAATAGCTCAGATCAGTGCCCAAGACTCGTCAGAAGGACAAGCACTGATCATTATTTAACAAAGCTATGATTATCGAAGTTCAGCGTATGTGCGTGGTTCTGGATTACACATGCAAAAAAATATATTAAGGTTCGAAATGAAGTTATGCAAGTTCTGAAACGAGATACGACGTTGGAAACTGCATTGAATCCCTACGCTTATCGTCGTGTGAAACGACAGACCCTACGGGAGGCACGAGTAACAGAAAAGCTGGAAAAGCAGCAAAAGATGGAGCAGGAACGCAAGAGAAGACAGAAACACACGGATCTCATGCAAGCCATCATTCAGCATGGACGTGACTTCAAGGATTATCACAGGTTTGAGATATAAATGGTAATTGAAGACGTATTTTCTGTAGAAACAATCTGCTCAAAACTCAGAAGGCTAAGAAGGCTGTTCTTACATGGCACCAGAACAATGAAAGGGAACGGAAGAAGGATGAGCTCAAAAATGAAAAACTACGTATGCAGAAACTTATGGCTGACGATGAAGACGCATACAGAGCTCTTCTCGATGATAAAAAGGTTAGATGCTCCATATATTGTTCCATAACACATTACAAATACAGGATAAGCGCCTGGTATATCTCCTTCAACAAACGGATGAGTATATTGACAGTCTCTGTAGTTTGGTACGTCAACATCAAACAACGGAGAAAAAGAAGAAAAAAGCTGAAAAAAAGGAATCGAAAATGGATGGTTTGTTTTCTTCCGTTTTACTCTGTTCATCTTTTATTTCAGAGGGCGAGGCTAGAGTTCATATCAGGGAAGTCTCAACCGGCCGAATTCTTGGAGACCATGAAACTCCGTCTGGTGAAGATATTGAAGCTTGGCTTGAAGAGCATCCTGGATATGAAGTTGCTTCACATTAACTTTCATTTTTCAAACATTTATTTAGTTTGTTCCCCGTGATCAACTTTCTGATAACAGCGACTCGGAAGACGAACAACCACAGCCCGTACAAGAGAAGGCTGCTGATGTATACGAAGGGCTTGATGAAGAAACCAAAGCAAAAATGATCATTGAAAAGGTATATTTTTTGTTTTTAATAAATGTATGTTTTTGAATTAAGGCCCGAAACGAAGAAGACGAATACGATCAAAGAACTAAGAAACAGATGGCTGATTATTATGCTACTGCCCACAGAGTTAAAGAGAAAGTTACTCAGCAACATTCAACTATGGGCGGTGGTGACCCAACTTTAAAGTTAAAACCTTATCAGGTATGTAATTGTGACTGACAATTTCGTACCTTACTTTCTACCTACGTTGTATTTCACTACTGAATATTTTTTTTAGATCAGTGGTCTCGAATGGATGGTTTCTCTGTATAATAACAACTTGAATGGTATTTTGGCAGATGAAATGGGTCTCGGTAAGACCATTCAGGTAGATATTCCCTAGTCTCTAGTGTTCATTTTTTTTTTCAGACTATATCCCTCATCACTTATCTAATGGAGGTCAAGCAAAACAATGGCCCTTATCTGGTAATTGTGCCTCTTTCCACACTCTCAAACTGGAATATGGAATTTGAGAAGTGGGCTCCCTCTGTTGTTAAGGTAATCTTAGTTTCGAAATTCATTCGTATTCAACTTTTCAGATTGTTTACAAAGGTACTAAAGATGCTCGCAAGCGTGTGGAGCCACAAATACGAAAGGGGGCTTTCAACGTGCTTTTAACTACATATGAGTATGTGATAAAGGAGAAAGCTCTGCTGGGAAAGGTCTGCTATCATTGTTTGTGCCGTTTTTATAATCTTAATTGCAGATTAGATGGAAGTATATGATCATCGATGAAGGTCACAGACTAAAAAATCACAATTGCAAGCTTACTCTTATGCTCAACGGGTATTTCCATGCGCATCATCGTTTGTTACTGACCGGTACTCCTCTGCAGAATAAGGTTGGTTAGTCAGGTTTCTCATCTGAGCGCATGTTTTAGCTTCCTGAACTATGGGCTTTGATGAACTTCTTGCTCCCTTCAATTTTTTCATCATGTGGTACCTTCGAACAGTGGTTCAATGCTCCATTTGCAACTACCGGGGAAAAGGTGGACTTGAGTCCGGAAGAAACGATGTTGATCATCAGAAGATTGCACAAAGTGTTGCGCCCATTCCTTCTCAGACGCCTGAAGAAAGAAGTATGTATTGGTTTAGATTTCATACATACTTTTCCCATTTTAAGGTTGAATCGCAGTTACCCGATAAGACTGAATATGTTGTCAAGTGTGATATGTCGGCACTGCAGAAGATTTTATATAAGCACATGAAGAACGGTTTGCTCATTGACGCAAGACATCAAACTGGAGGTCGTGCTCTGATGAATACAATTGTTCATCTGAGAAAACTATGTAACCATCCTTTCCTCTTCGATAATATTGAAACGTCTTGTAATAATCATTGGAAACGCGAGATGACTGGGTTTGTTAATTCTTATTGCAATCGTTTACATTGTATTTTCAGTAAGGATCTATATCGTGTGGCTGGCAAATTGGAACTTCTTGACCGAATTCTTCCTAAATTAAAAGCAACTGGTCACCGTGTTCTAATGTTCTTCCAAATGACTACTATGATGACAATCGTTGAAGATTTCTTCCAATATAGAGGTATCACTATGCTCTATGTTTACCGATAATAATAAAATGCGTCTTTGGAGCTGCAAATGTGCAGTCATTTTGTTTACATTCTGGTTAACCCTCTGCTTCAGAATGGAGGTATCTGCGTCTCGATGGTAGCACAAAACCTGATGAGCGTGGCGAACTTCTTCAGAAATACAATGCGCCCGACAGTGAATTCTTTTTGTTTATGCTGTCGACTAGGGCCGGTGGTCTCGGTTTGAATCTGCAAACCGCTGATACAGTGAGTGTTGTATTCCATAATGGAAATAATTGATTATTCCAGGTAATCATATTTGACAGCGATTGGAACCCTCACCAGGATATGCAAGCACAAGATCGAGCTCATAGAATTGGCCAGAAGAAAGAAGTACGCGTACTGCGTTTGATAACAGTGAACTCTGTAGAAGAACATATATTGGCTGCTGCTCGTTACAAGCTCAACGTGGATGAAAAGGTCATTCAGGCCGGAAAGTTTGATCAGCGCTCAACAGGTGCTGAAAGGCGGCAAATGCTAGAGCAAATCATCAGGTAATATTTGCCTAGAAATTTAAATAATGAATGTTTGAAGTGCTGAGGACGGCGACGAGGAAGATGATGATGTTCCGGACGATGAAGCAATTAATCAGCTTATTGCACGATCAGAAGAAGAGTTCAATCAATTCAATTCTATGGATATTGATCGTAGGCGTGAGGAAGCCAACCAGTTGCACCGACAGCCTCGTTTAATGGAAGAATCAGAAATTCCACCAGATATTATTCAAAAGTCTTACGAGTTTGATCAATTGGAAATACAACAACGAGAAGAGAGAGAAGGAAATTTCACATCGACTAGAGTTGAGGAAACCGGTGCCAGAAGGAGAAGACGAGAGGTAGCGCTTAGTTGTCTATTTTCATCATAAATAATTTAGGTTGACTATTCAGCGGACCTTATGACTGATGACCAGTTTTTGAAACAGCTAGACGAGGTTTGTTCACTATCATATTATTAGCGATGTTATTTAATTTATATTCAGGCTGATGATGTCGATGAAAGACCTAAGAAAAAGAAGAAGAAGAGAGAAGAAGACGAGGAAGAAGGTCGACCCAACGCATCACCGCAAATGATTGCGTTGCTCAATAGGGTATATACGGTTTAATAATCGTCAACTTTGTTTCTCTTACAGGCCTACGACTCTATTGTAAATTATCACGGGCAGGACGGTTCCCTAGTGACAGAAGCTTTTATGGAACTTCCAACAAAAAAGGAGTTGCCTGATTATTATGAAATGATTAAGAAGCCAATGGATTTCCAGCGTATTAAGCGTAAGATAGATAGCGGGAAGTAGGTGTAACGTTCTCTAACTCGCATATCTAGTTTATTTTAGATATGCATCTATTGCCGAGCTTGGTGAGGATATTGGTCTACTAACCAGTAATGCTAGGGTTTGTTATTATAGTCATACGTTAATGACGCAACGGTTTAGATTTACAATATGGAGGAGAGTGAAATATTTATGAATTCAATTTTAATTGATGCCATCTGGAAGAAGCTAACTGGTGGACTTTCCGAGGAAGCCTCAACGTCTAATAAAGTTGAGGCTAGCAGCAGTGAATCAAATGCTGACCAGGCAGCATCAAACAGCGCACCCGTTGCCGAAAGTACTTCGGGCGAAGAGGTTTGTTACGTTAACTGAAATGTACACTCTATTACGTTTAAGAAACCATCGTCCAGTAGAAGAAAGTCGAAACCAACGAAAAGAAGTGAGACTCCAGATGACGATGATATTGACAGTGATGATACGGAATAGCGATTTGCATTATAAGAGGTAAATATTTTTTTTCTTTAACATGTATATAATAATATTGTTTCAACCTAATTATTTTATAACTTGTACCTGTGAGTGTTTTGAAAGCCCATTCGATTAATAAATATTATGACTATTTGTTGGATTATGATCATAGCAAAGGGTACAAACCAAGTGATAACGGAAAGAATGTGTATGATAGAATTATGATTGTGATCAATGTGTATCCTAACTTCAAAATCACTAGTTGTTAGCGGTTGGACGGCGTATCAAAATTGCATTGGCCGCGGTATTTAACGTGATTCGACATTTTTTCAAAGTGCTGAAAAGTCATGTTCTACTCTCCTTCTTTAGATTTTCTATTGTTTTTCTCGTTAAATATTACATATTCTTCTTATTTTAGGTATGACGTCAGTACTTAGATCGACAAAGGTACTTGCTTTTATATTATGTACATGTTATTGCGATTTTGCAGGGGCTGGTTGCTGTTGTAACTGGTGGTGCATCTGGGTTGGGACGCGGCACTGTGGAAGCTCTTGTCAAGGCCGGAGCTAATGTCGCAGTTTTGGACCTGCCAACTTCACAAGGAGCTGACGTTGCCAAACAATTGGGAAAACAAGTTATTTTCACGCCTGCAAATGTTGATCGAATGTTGCTGCTAAAACGATTGTGTTCATTTAGGTCACATCTGAGAAGGATGTTCATGATGCTTTTGCACAAGTTAAGTCGTCCTTCGGACGTTGTGATGCTGTTGTTAATTGCGCTGGCGTGGCGATGGCTTTCAAATTGGTCAGCATCAAGAAGAAGCAAATGTGTGATCTTGAAAAAATCAAGAAAACTATTGACGTGGGTTGCCTTGCATATCTGGGTTGAATGCGAATCCTAGGTGAACGTGATAGGATCATTCAATGTTATCCGACACGGCGTGCACCTAATGGGTGAAAACGAGAAGGATGAGTTTGGTCAGCGTGGCGTCGTTATCAGCACTGCATCCGTAGCTGCTTTTGATGGGCAAACCGGTCAATCCGCGTATTCCGCCTCAAAAGGTGCAATTGTCGGAATGACACTACCACTTGCAAGAGATTTTGGGGATGACGGAGTTCGCTTCATGGCTATTGCTCCTGGATTGTTCGACACCCCTCTCCTATCCAGTCTTCCGGAAAAGGTAAATGCAGTGCCTAATTGTTTATATTTCGTATTCTAGGTACGTACCTTCCTCTCCCAATTGGTCCCAAACCCATCTCGAATGGGAAATCCAGAAGAATACGGAGCACTTGTGAAACATATAATTGAAAATCGCTATCTCAATGGCGAAGTTATTCGTCTTGATGGGGCTCTACGTATGCCCCCATAAATACTATGTTGATATTTTGAAGCATGTTTGTAACACCAATTGTTAGGCATTTTTGTAGATGATCTTCTCAATAAACATTTATCATTAAAAGTTGTTTCGTGTTTGCTGTAAAAGTTTAAAAGTGCTAAACTTGTATTATGTTCTTTATTGGGATTGAAGTGGCAAATCAGGTATATAGTTGTGATAACATTTGGTGCTGTTTGTCTGTCTTCTTAAAAACGTTAACGTAATTTATTCAACTATGTTAGCGCCACTTGCGGGGCTGTATATTGACCTGGTGCCAGAAATCTGACAGGTTCCGTTATCGCTACCATCGCCTCGATCTTCTCTACACCCTCAAATATATGCATATTTTATTAACTGTCAAACAACCGCGCCATTATTATATCGAATAGCCTACTGCCTTAAATGGTATTTTTTAAGTGATAAACAAGTGCACAAAAACTGTCTCACTTGAAAAATGTCCTTTGCCAATGTTTCTCTACTTATCTGTGGAGTACTTGGATCCTTTTTTTCCAAATTGATGTGGTTTTTTGCTCTCTTGAGAGTGTGCAACATTCTTACAGAAATGATGGCAGTAATTTGTAAGGATGAATTGAAACCTTGGATATTGGCATAGTGAAAATTTCACCGTGAAATACCCGGTCCTTGTTGTTTGGTCGTATATTTTCCCGTGAGTTATCGGTTTGGATGTTAATTGACCTCTGTCGTTTACACCCAATACACATCTGTCTTTGTCTCTGTTTCTCGCCAGTCGCTAGTATTGATCAGATGACACTACGTTTACCCGAATTCTCAAAATGTATCCATCCGGTTAAAACCAGTAACTTGCTAACTAATCATTAAATCTTTGAGGCCTTTCACTAATTTTGGAATATGTACTTCAGTTCTCATTGGTTTTTATTGATTCACACGACGGCGACTCTCGTAATGACTTTCCTGCCGGGATTTTCGATAAAAACTCGATCTCCTGGTTAAAGAATAAGTTGGATGAAACCTTATCAACATTAGCCCAATCGCACATTCCGACGTGGCGATAATGAGCGAAGTTTAAACTGCGATTATAACCAATAATGTGCGATATAGGCCATAATCGTCACGAGCGTCTGCAATTAAAAATAAATTAGTTTTCTGCCGCAACAAACTGTTTTTTTTCCTGCGACAAACGAAACCTTGACCCTGACCTGTGTTTGCGGACCATATTGTTTTTTTTACACTTTCACTAAGAATAAATATTGGTTCTTACTTGATACACTACCTTGTATATCTACTTGCTTACTTTTCATCTTGGTTTTTTTTGTTACACAGTGCAGATATTATTACAATCTGCACATGCGGCTTTGTTGTATTATAGCTTCAAATTCCCTTCCCTGATAGTTCAGCTGAGCAACATATGTTGCTATTGAGTTACTTTTGTGCTGTAGTTATTAAAGAGAAGCTATTAATTTGATGAAATTCTTACTCTTTTTATCAATCTATTCGTAAGTTGAACACTTAAAGAAACCTGTTTAAAAACAAGTTTAGTTCGTATTTGTCTTATTTGTTTTTCATCTGTAGTGGTTACGTTAAATGTTTGCTTATCCTTTCCGTCCGTTTGATTTTTTTCTTTATTAAGCCTCCTTCCTAATGATCTTTCGCACTTTTCGTATATTTACATTTCCTGTTTTCGTTTGTCAGCAATATCATTATGTGCTCTTTCAGGGTTGATAGCCTGCTTTGTGGGAGATGGCCGCTGTAGCTCCCTCTGGAGCCAAGGAGGCACTATCTTATCCGGATAGTCCTCCAACAACCCCAAGTCGTCCTTCAGCATCAGTCGGACGAAGTCCCAGAAGTCAGGCCTTTGTGATGACTGGGGACAAGATTCTGAGTCTTGATCATCACATTTCTCCTAGCTATGCAAAAGTAAGTGGTTTTGATCAAGTTAATAGTTGTTCCCTATTTGTCAATCTATCTTTTTCTTTGTTATTTGTTGTGACTATATACTCCTTCATCACTCGTGTTGTCGCAATAGTCTCATTTGCAATTTAAATTACCATGTTTCACTATCTAATCCGCTGTACTATCTATTCAGGTAGTCCGCGATCAATTACCTCCGCGAACTCAGATACAGGAGACTCCAAAACGACCTCCACTAGCCGAGTTCCCATCAGTTCGTCGATCGTTGAGAAGTCGGCTCCCGATCTCAATTTCGCAGCCAGAGGGTGTCACATTGAAAAAGGAGGTATGTTAGCTGTTGCATTTTCGGCTTTATTGGGTTTACGCATGAATCAATACAAATTGCCCATTTTCAGATTGAACCGATTATCGAATCGGTAGAGAAGAAAGTGGACCCCGTTGATGAATCACTGCCTACTGCTATGACCGCTGCCAAAGGTTTGTGTTTCATTTCCGAAAATATAGAGGAGTTTTATTTTAGACCCACAGCCATCAGCTCTTTTGAATGAGAAGACTGAAAAGGAACCTGGGGCCTGTCCATCGACTGCCTCTACTTCACTGATCACTTCTACGGAGGTTCAAAAGAGTGCAATAATGGATTCTTCTATGCACTCATCCTACTACAAGACGGCCTTCTCCAACCCTCAACTTGATCACAGAACAGCTAGCAACGAGACATTTGTTATAGTAAGTTGATAATTATTTTTTTTTCTAAGTTATTATTCTAACTACTTCCCCCAGTTTAAATGATCTAACAAACACCAAAAAATGTATTGTTTGCTTGTTTCTTATTTACGATTTGTTTTAGTCAGCTGCCGACTCAAATGCTAAGATGTCAACTGTAACGGTCAATCCCACCACTTATATTGGTACATCTGTTTCGGCTGCCAATAGTCCAAGTTTACGAAGGGTTCTGGGAACAAAGAATAATAGTCAAACAGGTTGGACATTTCCTAACTAGAATTTTAATGTTTAGTTTCAGTGGATAATTTTGGCTCCTATCGGTCAGAATTAATGTCAGAAAGTGTTTCCTCTGAGGAAAGGGAGGCTGGAATATTGGCATCAAAATTCTATCGATTGGAAGGATTGACCAAAGCGGGAGTTGCTGATCGGCTGAATGACTCGTTAGTTTTGTTTATCAAATTATAAATCCGTGAAAAGTCCTTGTCAATGTCGTTTCACATCTGTTTTTCATTTCATTTCTTCCACCTCATTCGTTTTGCATTGCGCGTGCGCCCTTTCAAACATCATTACTATATCATGTTCAGTTCAGTGTTTTCTGCTTTTAGAGGAGATTTTGCCTGCCTCGTTGCTAACAAATACCTGGAGCTATTCACATTTACTGGCCTCAGAATAGATGCAGCTATTAGGGAGTTTTTATCCAGGTTTGTCACTAGTCCAACGGTTCACATACTATTATTCAGGGTTGAACTGATTGGAGAATCATCCCAGCGAGAAAGACTTCTCAGATATTTTTCGACTAGATACCATATTGCTAACCCTAGTCTGTTCAACAATGTTGGTAAGTTATAAATGAAAAATTGCAGTTTCGAAATATTACTGGCTTTTAGATGAAGTTCATACGCTAACATGTGCACTTCTTCTTCTAAATTCGGATCTTCATGGACCGCACACAGGCAAAAAGATGTCCTGCCGAGATTTTGTGAACAACATTGGTCATATGGACACGGACCTCAAAGTAGACCTCTTGAAGACTCTATACCATTCAATAAAGGATAAAGCAATTGGACACGATGCGTATGTGATCAACCTGATTGTTTCGATATGTTGAATTTTAGCGATGTGAAACATTCAATTTCTAAGGACGGATTGAAGGCCATTTCATCTGGAACGATGTACATGGAGGTCGATCCCGATTCTCAAGTTGAATACAAGGCTGGCTGGGTAGCAAAAAAGACCCTATATGATAGTGACGGATGCAAAAGTAAGTATTACAATTTTACTTGTCTTAATATTTCAACTTGTTGGTTCATTCGCATATAATTATTTATCAATTGGTTCTGTATCTAATAACAATTTGCTCGAATTACTGACATATTATATATGGTTGCAGCTCCTATGGGTCGTCGTAATTGGAAGATATTGTACGCTCGACTGAAGGGTCTTGTTATATATCTGGACAGAGATGATGGTAAAAATAGCAAACCAAGGAGCAGGTATGCTGTCATTCTAAATTATTTCATATAATATGTGTTATTGCAGATATGAGACGTTCAGCAATGCCATCCTATTATATCACGCATACGCTTCACCTGCTCCTGATTACAAAAAGAAGAAGAACACATTCAGATTACGTACAGCTGAACTTGGGGAAATTCTTTTCCACACTGAGTTAGTGCATTTTAGTGTTTGTACATTATATCTTTTAATTTAGCTCTGAAAAGGATATGAATGAGTGGTGTTCGATGATCAACTTCGTCTGTGCTGCTTTTTCCTCCAGAGGACTGCCTCCTCCACTGGCTTCCAATGCTACTTTTGTTCGTACAAGGCTGCCAAGAATGCCTAGTCAGGCCCCACTTTCGCAGCAGTTGAAGGTAGGAATTTCTGAGATAACGCATACTTACTATTTCTTTAGGATCATCTATCAGCTGCTCATGAAATGAAACTGCAACTGGAGACTGTACAGAAGAATGCACCTCCATTGAAAGCCAAAGGTCGTCAAGTAGAGGAGTTCTTCTTTAACGAAAGATTTCTAACTCAGGAGGTCAGCCGAATGTTTCTTTGTGTATGATATACATATGCTATCTTCAGGTGAACAGGTATGAGGAGTACATATGTATCCTTCGCGAGCGTTTACGAGCTTGTGGCACCGGCTCCGATTCAACCTCTGGGATTCACAGCAAATCGGATATTCTGGATGATATGGACAAAATTAGCTACCGAGAAGCCATGCAGCGTTAGTCATCTTATATATTTCCCGCCTGGATCTCTTGAATTGTTCCAGTGTTTTATCCTATTTTTTTCTTTCCTTTATCTGCTACTTAAGTCCTGATGTATTGCTCATTATTTGCGGTTCTTTTTATATTGCCTTCATCTTTTTTGTTTTTTTTCTGTCAACCTATGTTATAACTGTTACGGGTGTCTATTTATTTAAGTATTTTGTCGATTATTCTGAATTGACTTTTATTTAATTAGGGAATTTCTAACTCGGTTTGCGTTCTAATCAATTTTACAAATTCGTAAAACAACTACAGATCATGCAGAGCAAACAGATTATTATATTTTATTTTTATTATTACAATAAATATGTTCATTTGATTCTAATACCCGTGTTTTCTGAATATGTTTACATAACCGATATAGCTAACGATTGGTTTTCCGCTAAAGTGTCTTCGTTTGCAGACGAGTCCTTATTTCGAGCCTGAAATTTATGAATGTATTCCAGTTATAGCAGAGCTCTCACGGAAGGCCCGGGCCCGGCACGACGAAGAAATTTTAAGGCCCCGCCCCGCCCGGCGTACCGGAAATCAGAGAATTTCCCATTTCTATGTTTTGATAAATATACTGCAAAAAGCCCGGCCCGTACCGTCCGATGAGAGGTCTGCATATAGGGAGCATTTTTTAGTACATTTTTCTATATTCTCGTCTCCGTATACAACAAAATTTGAACGGAATTCATCTCAATGATATGAGGGTTGTAGTTTGTCGAATTGGCTGATTTTACATAGCTAATGTATTTGGTGTTTATTATGATGAATATGATCATTCTATATATGGTCAGATGACTCACTTGAATATGTTGTTGTTTAGTATGCTGACTGTATACTGAATGTGTTGTATAAATATCACTACTAGAATAGCAGAACTTAAATGAGAGCATCATATTATGGAGGGCATTTCGGAAGGATTCGTTAACCAATGCATACGTTATTGGGTTTACGCAAGTTGATGCAATTCCCACCAAGTGACAGAACAAATACCTAAACTAGGGATAATTAGATTAACTTAACTTCTTCAATTGAAGTTGGATTGTTCATTTTTGGAGCAGCCTTTTAAGTAGTTTCGGTATAAAGTGTCTCATCAGCAGGTTTCTTTATTTCAAAATGGGAAGTTAATCTTTTGAATGAGTTCTTTGTCGATTATTAGTAATAAAATAACGTTGTTTTCTAACAAAGTTGTTGTAACAAGGTGATTCAGACACCGTAGTTTGTTTCATTGGTAGAGAAACTCAATTTATGGTTAGTCAACAGAAAGTACATATTGGCGAACGCGGAATTTTAAAGAGCCGGGTCAGAGCTGGTTACCGGTCCAGCCTGAGCCGGCCCGTCCTGGGACACAAAAGACTGGAATCCGGCCCGTCCTGGGACACAAAAGGCTGGAATCCGGCTCTGGGCCGGGCCAAACCAGGCTCCATACTGTCTTTCTGAAAAACGGACCCGGCCGGCCCGTAAGCACACCCTGTATCATAGTTATATTTTGTTAATTGCTTACCTATATTGTGAATAGTCGATTATTTCGAATCCATTCAATACGTTGTAGATATTCATAGGAGCCCAGCAGATGGCGTATGTCAGTACAAGACAGAAAAGTAGCAATAGAGCACGTCTTAAACCAAGATAAATAAATAAAATTACATCTAAGGAAGCTCTGGGAGACACCATTTATCTATCAGATATGGGATAGATAAAAAATATCTGTATATCTAGGACCAACATAAGAAATCCCTCCAAACTATAATCATTCCAGATTCCGATACCCAGCAAAACAAACCGGAAGGAAATATTCAAGCACATCGGGATATGGCGATAACAATTTTCAAATTCCCCGGATCATGGTCCTAATCCCTCTCAGTAATCCGGAATGTCTGGACGTTTTCGCTTCTCGGATATCCCCCTGCTCCCTAAGGACACACATCAGATGTCCAAGAATTTAATTAATATTCCCAATTGAACTTTACACTTTTTGCATGTCATTTATAGTAGAAAGACTAAGAATTGGAAATAGAAAGAAGAAAGTAAACACAAAGTACTCGTTTATTTGTATAAGAGATTAGTGACAGATAACTGTCAACTGCTAGCGTAAACGTGCGAAAACCAAAACACCGCCGTAATAGTTCGTATAGGTAAGGGAAGGAGGGGTGTGTTAGCTCTATTAGGAGGTTAAGCACGGTATCATAAAGGCTCAGTTGATACATTATGAATGCAAATCTATGGTCCGCACGCCACTGTAAGGGCACGGGTGCGAAATTTTGAAAATAAGACAGACTATATATAAAGAAGAAAAGAAGACAACATTTGGTCTACTCATCTTGGTTTTGAAATTAATTGCATTATTGAGAATTAAGGGCGGATCGGTTCGCTACAACGGGGCATTGGCACCATCGGTGTGCACCGCTAGGACTGAAATGTGTTCCGCAACTAGCCGAGTCTAAGTTCTCCAAAAACTTCTCTTATCTATTCCAATAGCTAGTAGCTTATATTTATTTTCTGTAGATGCCTACCTGTTTCTATTCTGCATTGTGATTCTCCTAGTGGAATCAACTGTCCTACTCAACTGACTTCTCTTCCTGATCGTGCTACCAATCTGCGAGTAGGCAAAGCCCAGTGCCGCAAGCGGGAGAAGATACTGTATTGCCAGAACTGTAAAGTATTAGTGTTGGAGCGCGAATGGCATATGTGAAAATGGTATAGTGCTTTTCAAGGGTAAATAGGCCGTATCTTCTTCGCATTTTTATGATTATGCTTCGTATTTCGCAAGTTTTTAAAGGAAAAGTGTTGCGGAGTGGGCCTTCAATTTTTTATGCTGCTTCTTTACTTTTGAATTCGACTATCATCGGTGGCTGAATCGCTTACAGGGTATACGGTTGGTTTGGCAAAGGAACGCGGATACTAAGGAGTAATATACTGCAACGTAGGCGGATTAGTGCTCCAGCTAAACGTTGGCAGTCCTTTATCTGCAGTCAACTAGTCCGCATTCTATATAGTCCTTGGTTATGGAATGTTAGAAATATTATTATAATTCGTGCCACCCGACCCGACACTAATATTAATCTACAGTCCCGGATCCTCAGGGGGGATTCCCCACCCTACCCACAAGTGTTATCCCGTTTCAATAAGGGAGACCCCGTTGACTTTTGTCGTTCGCGAACAAACGCCTTCGTATTTTTTTTCGAGTGAATTATTTCATTATTGAATTAGATAAATAAGTTCAAAACCTAATTTGCCCCCGTTTTCTCAGAAATTCCCGTCATGATTCAGAATTGTCAGCAAAGTTTATAAGTGAATAAGTCGCCTACCAACTAGGGTGAATGTTGTTTTGCTGATATGGGCCCGCTCCCATGTATCCTGCATTTCAACGCAGATCTCGGGGAAGACACGTTCGCAGACTTCTAGCTAAAATATAACATGAATCCTTTAAAAGTTCTTCAGAGTCTGATTCAAGAGTAATAATGGAGTGTTAAAAAACAATCTCATTGAAAATAGCTCTGAAAGTATTCGACAACCGAAAATATACGCAAGTAACACTCCATTATTCATCTTGAATCACACTATAATCCACTGTTGAATGATTATCAAACTGTTGTTCAGTGAAACCCAAAGTTTACGTATCAGTTAGTTTCAGAAATCCGGCACATTTTGCCGTATCCTGGGAAGCAACAGTGTTAGAATGAAATTTCGGTGGAGTATTAGCCTTTTCTTCAAAAGAATATTCATTTTGGTCTGACAGCGTTTTCTCCAGAATGTTGCGCTAGAAATAGAAAATCAGAAAAATGAATGCACCGGCGTTCGTAAAACTACCTAGTCCGTTTATTGATTAACAAAATAACTATTTATTCAAAACTTCTTACCATATTAGGAGTGTGTTTGTCGCTCCATGGCTCAAACGTATTCACAGTCTGCGCTCTAACAGCAAATGAGTACGGTAGTGCGACCAGAATTGATACAATCCAGACGAGAACATAACACACTATGGGGGCAGTAGCGGCTAGACGCCTGAAAATAAACAGTTATTAACTTTTGTAACATATAGACATTCTATTTGTCCAAAGAAAGGCATTCCGGAATAGTTAACTTGTTCCACGTATGGATTTATATGTTGAACAGCCAAGCGGCCTCTCCCTATTATCATAGGTGGAATACTGAGTTGAAAAATAAGAAGGACTCCTAATGGTTTGCTGTAGATTCCTGGGGGAGGTCCCCAGAAAATCAAGAAAAATATTTAGTAATAAGACCTATAAAGACCAACATAGCTAGTCAACCACCGGAAGAACTGAAGGCAGATGGAAGACCCCCTACTATTGACCACTAAACATTGCTGGGCATGGACTATTCTATCTATGTCTATTATACCAGTGATAAAAAGTATGAAAAAAGATAAGAGGCCTGGTTGAATTTATCTGCCTCAGCTATGCTGACTTCTGTTCCCGGTTCATTTATATCTATCTATTTAACTTACCAACTGACTGGACACAGTGTTAATAGTACTCTATCTAATGCAATTAAAGCCAATGTCAGCGAAGATACAAAGGTGTTAACTGCTTGCACGGAAGCCAACTAAAATATATAATGTGCTATGGTATTAGGCCATTTTCTTGGTTCTTAGTTTTTTCGTCCTATGATTCTTTCCGGGTTAACTTAGGAATTACATATTTTGAGGGAAGTATTGCATTTTTTTTTGGTAATATAGTCTTTATCAAGACCTAGGTTTCAAGCGCGGTATGACGAGCGGGGCGCAGTGCTATAAAAATGAAAGTAAAATCGGTCAAGGTAGTGCGTTTTCTTCAAAAATACATTCATTTTTATAACACTGCGAACCGCTCGTCATACCGGGCTGCAAACCTAGGTCTTGAGATAGACTATAGTTTGTGTTCCCTAGATGGGATCTAATTCTGATTTTAGGCTAGGATATGCCAACTGTTTTGTGGCCGGGCGGTATAATCTTCGGGGCTTGAAAATGAAATTCTGAACAAATAAGTTTTACTCGACAAACTTACAACTTTACATGATATATTTCCAAATGGCCAAAATAAGTTAACACTTGTATATACAGTCAATGGAGCTGTTACAACACAGAGTAGTAGATCCGAACAGGCAAGATTCACAATAAAACTGAAAAGAAAATATTGTAGCAATTGTAGGTAAACTTTAGTAAGGCGTGAGATTTAGGTATAGTACGACCCGAAAGTAATGATGGAGTGTTGCTTGCGTACTTTTAGGATTTTAACACCGCGTCTGCGCTTATATCGCGAGAAGAATTTCAAAGGGTAGAAGCCAGGAGCTGGCAGTTCGCTAAAATGGACTCAGACAAAATGCGAGTTCTGCCACTCATTATTACTCTAGTTTCTGACTATGTTAAAACTAACTTTTAAATCTACTTCAAAAGCCCCATTTTGTTAGTTTTAGACAGGGTGGAGACTACACGATGCGAGTTCGGGCAGATCTGTTCCCACCTCTGGAAATCTCGAAACCGATAGTATTACCTGTTCCGTAAATTCCTTAGCTTCTCATTTCTAATAAAGGCAAATAAGACAATGGCGTTAGCAATAGCACCGAATGTACATACAATTGCGTATAGAATAACCACTGAACTCCCTTCGAACTGACGAATCCAATAGTAGTTATTCTAGAAAAAGTATATAGGCAATAAGTTTGCTTTTCTATTAGATTTCACAAGTTTGTGAAATAGTCTGTACGATGAGCTTTTGAATGAAAGCTCCCCAATCCACCGATATTCCATTAATTTTTCTTTAACACCGCCTTACTTCATTACTGCGCTGTATTCTTAGTTCTCGATAGACACTGTATCCCAAAATATAGACCCCTAGGCTCAGAACTTCAAGGAGCTTCAAGAGCACGAATGCCAAAAATTGAGCTCAAAAAATCTTTTGAATTGCTTGAATTGTACATCCTTTCCCCACGTAAGAAAGCGGTAAATACTTTTATAGTGTTGTTTCCGTTCCCACGCTAAGTAAGTACTTTATACGTGTTGAAACTTCCCCGTTTTATTTTGAATATTAATATTTCTTAATAAATCGCTCTCTAGTACAACATTATGCCCTAACTCAAATACGGATCTATTTCAGTCTGCAAGTGTTTTAATCCGAAGTTGGGAAATGACCTCAGGCGTCAAGAAGGTCTAGTGAACCTATCTGGTCCCCCTTAAACGGCCTTCCGGGTGTTCTGTAATCATCATCGGCTTCGCACTCCATCTTCATTTTCCCCTCGGGACCCCAAAACCCCCTCGCAGTCCTTCAAATTAGAGCTCATCATTGCAGAAAATGAACTACTTTTTTAGTCAAAAACATCTCCAAGACGGATTCCAAGAAAAACCAAGTGAAAAATGGGTTTAGATTAAAAACAGTCGGAACGTTAGTGAGGTGCGGGACAGTAAATCAAATGGGGTGTAAATTATGGGACCGCAACTAGTGTTTGGAAACCGATTACATTAAATTTGCGGAGATATTGTATATGATGTAATGTTAAAAACTACAGGATGTGAATTACTTGCAATAGGCCAAGTCGTTTGCGTATTTTTGTGAGTAAATAGAGTATTTAGCAAACTGCCGAGCTACCTCCGGAACGAAAACCGTTCCCCGGAAAAGGAATTTCGAAAGCTTGGGAAGAACAAGAGTCAGGCGAAGAGTACCGTTTGGCCGGAAACCTTCCTACGGAAACAATTATTGGTTACATCCGCGTGGCCGACCTATTCGTGATATAGTGAGCCTAACCGTCCCATTTTAAATATTGTCTATGATTTGGTACCGGTACAACCTTGGAACAGTGAAACTTTGACAAATACTCGGGGCTCCCAGAACACTGAACTCTTTTTAATTGATCATGAGAAGTATCTATTAGCCTTCAAACTAACTAAATCGGTTTCGGGAAAGGATTTTGATATAATTTTTGCTTTTTACAAGATTTCTGGATATGGAGAGTTGCGCACCGGTTGCTATTCTTTCGCGAACATGCTAACAATAAAGAAAACGTGGCTATAGTCTACAGACAAATCTCAAGTAATTTAAAGGTCTATTTTTATAAGGCGAGCGCACAATTATATCGGTTCCTTGTTCAATTTCTTTCGAATTCCGCACTCCTTCTAAATGTTACAGTACACCTATGCAAACGATTCATCCGTCGATTATACAGCTGTTAGGAAACCTATCGTTAGCTTATAATTTTGACAAATACTCGGTGCTCCCAGAACACACAACTATTATTAATTGATCATGAGAATTATCCAATAGCCTTCTAACTAGTTCCGTTTTGCTGATCTCTGAGAGCTTCAAATACATTTATACGATACCCAAAATATTTTGGCTGATTTCCAACAATGAAAGAACATGCTATGACCTATATGAATGAACAACTTCCGTAAATAAACCAACTAGATTAATAACACCTCAATTGGTCTCAAACAGATTTTAGAAAAATAACTGGATAAATACATATATGTATACAAATCGGAAAGTTATTATAGTTATATATAGCTTATGTTGTAATCTTATTAGTCTCTTGCGAGAGCTAGGTTTCCTGCGCATGGTCCAAACGAGAGGCGGTGTTGACATAAAATGAATGAAAACTCGGTGGATTGGGAGCCTTTTCCTTTAGAATGCCGTTTTTTAATCTAACATTGCTTATCTCCAGGATAATGGAAGCTTAGCTCTTGATACTGACTAAATTTTCAGCGGCCGTAGTATAGAAACGCCCGAGTGGGTGCCCGGGCAGTTTTGGCTGCCCGAGCAGTTGAGAATTGTTGCCCGGGCACGCTAAAACCGTTCGGGCACCCACTCGGGCGTTTCTATACTACGGTCATTGGAAATTCCAGAAT